>JALPQI010003262.1:0-98792 GCA_025490895.1 Thaumatotibia leucotreta
CTTTGTAATAGGTAACCCTCTTCACTGACTGCAGAGCCAATGATATATGGAGTGCAAGGGACGCACCGCGCCTCATTGGCGTCGGCCATTTTCCGCCACATGCATCACCCGTCGCATCGATGGCAGTGCAGTTAACAAAGCTTATACAGGGTGTTTCCTGAGTGTGTATAGGGTGGTTCATTCAAATCGGTCAGTATAGGAAAATCTATAACTATAAGACTTACGAAGATCTGTTCTTAGGAACCATGTTATCGATTTAAATAATAAGGAAAACTGCGTTGATAAATATGAACTAAAAAACCTAAAAATAAGCATTTTTTCTTAAGATTTACACAATAATCACCTAGTAAAATAAAAAGTAAACAATTAATTCTATTCATTTTAGACATCAAGTTTCTTAGAGACATTTACTGCTTAAGACCTACACAAACGATATCTCAATAAAAATAGTGTAAGTTTATTTTTTTCAAAACAACCGGGTTCGAGTCCTGGGTACAGTGTTTTTTCAAATGTATAAATTCAGAATACAGTTTTTCTTTTTATCAAAATCGGTGAAATGGTTTCTAAGAACAAATCTTCGTATGTCTTATAGTTTCAGACTTTCCCATACTGACCGATTTGAATGAAACACTGTGTATAAGTAGCTTATACCGTGTGTGTATAAGTCATACTGGACAACTTTTAGTATGGAACATGTCATCATAGTGGACACATTTCTGTGATCGCCAAATCGCCAAACACTGCCCAGCGTGGCGATGATGTGCATTTACCTCCTAATGCTCTATACGCATAGTTAATAGAGCCTACGTCCAGCAGAGGACTGAGATTCAGTGTTTCCAATATATTTCGATGCTATACTAGCTCATACACCCAACACTAATTTTAACGCATTCGCTGCCAGGGGGTGTGGCCTGCAGTGTTATTCACTAAGGAAACCGCCTTGCTGTCAGCTATGCTATTCTCTTATTGACACATTCGACGCTGCGTTCGTCAACGAGCTCGATGTCGAGACAGCCTTGTCTAAAATCCTAGCTGTTTGATTTGACATTAGGAATCGAGGCTGTGAGCGAGCTTGTGGGCGAGTTCGTCTCTGTTTTTCGTTAGAGAATACGAAGTTCATACATTAAACGTCAAACTTTCGACGCAATGTAGTTCCAGCTCACGCCGCATTCGTCGCCGAGCACTAGTGTTGTTTAAAGTACATTAGTGAATACCATTTTTAGGCTCGACGCTGCCGCAGCACTGACGCAGCGCTGACAGCAAGGCGGTTTCCTTAGAGAATAACACTGCAGCGCTGTGTCAGCGCTGCGGCAGCGTCGAGCCTAAAAACGGTATTCACTAACGACACTAGTGCTCGGCGACGAATGCGGCGTAAGTTGAAACTACACTGCGTCGAGAGTTTGACGTTTAATGTACGAACTTCGTATTCTCTAACGAAAAACAGCGATGAACTTGCTCACAACCTCGCTCACAGCCTCGATTCCTAATGTCAAATAAAACAGCTAGGATTTTAGACAAGGCTGTCTCGACTTCGAGCTCGTTGACGAACGCAGCGTCGAATGTGTGAATAAGAGAATAGCATAGCTGGGTAAAAACTTGTATGAAGATGAACGCACTTGTTCGTCAGTGGCAGTTAATGAAAAAAGGAGTGCAAAGGAAAGCAGTGTTAAGGAAAAAACACCCGTATTTAGAGTAAGAGAAAGGTGACATGAATCGATCGATTGCTGTAGAGCAGAGGTTTGTGAAAATATAACGACTTTATATATCCTGATGCAGCTTTAATTAAGATTAATCGTCGAGCCCTCACTCATTTCGATCAAATTTAATTTGGGTAACCTCAACTTTTTCAAAGTTTTCTAAAAGCGAACAGTTTTCATTTAAAAATGATACTTACTTAAATATTTTGGTTGGGCTATTGAAATAATGTTAGCGTAATCCTTCAACATTATGTTATTTTATTAATACTTATCATAATTATTTGGAATTACCCATGACTGGTAGAAGACAACAACATGCTATACTACATACTATATTTTAAAAATATACCTACAGCTAAAGATGTCTCAAAAATATCGCAAAATTTGAAATCAATGAAAAACGACTTATTTATTTGTGTAAAGAAAAAAGTAGGGCTTAGTATGATTTATCATCAGGAAATTATTTTTAAGGTTTGCTGTACCTATAGCACTCTTTTGTTAAAATTTTCTATTATTTACATAATAAACTGGTGGTTGCGAACTTGCTGACATAGAACTTTTACCATAAATAACCCGATAAAAGTAGACCAATTACAGTTAAATCGATATATATTATTTGCGATTCTTTGAAATGAGAGGAAAACGTACAGAAAATAGGGTCAAATCCGATTTTCGTCCAGAAGACCAGGGCTGTAGGGAAATGTGCTATCTGTGTACTTTATGTATCAGGGATAAAAATATAAACTGATAAAAAAATCATTTGATTTAAATATTGCGTCGTTTTTGGGACACCGATACAATACAGACATTTCCAGTGATATTTTACTTCCCCCACAGTATCCACACACGTGTGTGAATTATACAATGTTATGAAAACGATTTTCATTGCACATCACACATCACATCATCAGCCTATGTTAGTCCACTGCTGGACCTCTCCTATTAACAATGCGTGTAGACGCATTAGGAGGTAAATGCCCAAAATCGCCACGCTGGGCAAGCGGATTGGCGATCGCAGTAATGTGTCCACTATGATGACGCTGCTGCCCATTGCGCAACTTACATATTATTTTCACTGTTGAGTACAGCGTACCCAGCATTTCCTATCGGCAGCTCCAGTTGGCAGAGCTCGGATACACGTAGGCCGGATCTACTGATGAGGAGGGCTGGAGCGGCAGGAGGGCTTTTTCCGATTAATAGGCAGGTTCCATTTTTCTTCTTTTTATTGTTCCTCTCTTGGTGGAGGTCAGCTTGACACTGCTCCATACAAAACGCGTCGCGTATATATACATCACTGGCTGTGATTTTCAGCCAATCATAAAAACATGTCGACCAATCAAAAGGCAGCGTATTTCTGTTTCATGAAATCTCAGTCTGTTTCGTTCACTAATTCTACTGGTCCGTAAATGCTGCGCGTTGATTGGTGGACTTCACATTGTTCGATTTATACTAGCCTACTTTCGCTAAGTTCTAATCACATTTACCTAATTTTAATCAATCCATGCCGTAATGTTTACATTCATTGTTTGTAAATAAATACTACACGTGGTTATCCAACGTTTACAACAAAAACACATGCGGAGTTGTTTACATTCTAAACAATAGGCGTTCGACTGGCTCTATTGTTCTCAGTTTACCTGCAATGTTTCGGGTTAAAACCTTTATTTTAAACATTGCGTTGGGTTATCGACCCAGGGGTCCATTGTATCATTTGAATAGGTAACTGACCTATATTTAACGGGTTATACAGTTACATTTCTTACGTAAATTAAGTTCTGGCGAGGTATCAAATGGTTCATACATAGTACAAAATGCGACATTTTAAATCTTATACGCTAAGTTCAGGCGATTAATATCAGCCAATAGGCGACTCCTAGGTTCGGTTCATACATTTGCGTTCATGAAATTGCTTATACATTACTGATTACTTATATCTAACTTAATTACGTGAGGATCATTTATTTACATGATTTATCTTATTCCTAGGCGTTCATTGGTCGTGACGTCGTGTCGCTAACATTAGTCCTCCTCCGTCGCAAGACGCCATGTTGCATGGGTAGGCGACACGATCACGGAGTCGTCGTTGATGCGGTCGTCGGGCTCTGGGGGGCAGCGCAGCTCTGCGTCTCGCCGGCTGGCACCACGACGGCTATTTTGCAGGTGGGGCGCCGCATTACGCCATGCAGGGTCTTGACGTCAGCGGAGCGTGTTCTGCCGTCTGGTCCACGGTGTGTAGCCACGACGATCCCTTTCGGCCACGTATTGCGAGGGCCGTTAGGGTCCGCGATGATCACGATGTCTCCCGGCTGGATCTGACGCCCGCCGCTGGCTGAAGAACCGCGGGGTGCTAGTAACGGGTAGACTTCTTTGACCCATCGCGACCAGAAGTGATCGGCGAGGGCTTGGGCTGTTCTCCACTTCTTGTTGTCATCTTCTTCACAGGGTCCCAGTATAGGAAGATTGGCAGCTCGCAGTAACAAGAAGTGATTCGGTGTTAAAGTCTCAGGCGCGTTCGGGTCCACTGAGACATGTGTAAGTGGTCGTTGGTTCACTATATATTCTACTTCGGCCAATACGGTGTTAAATATCTCCTCTCGTGGTGCCTTGGTGTGTAGAGTGTACGCCATTGCTGATTTGATGGTGCGTACCATCCTCTCCCACGCTCCTCCGGCAGATGGGTTACCAGGCGGGATGAACTTCCACTCCATCCGTTGTTGTAGACCGTAGGCTCGAAGTATAGGTAGCCACTCCTTATGGGCTTCTTGGAGTTCAATGGCCGACGCTCTGAAGTTCGTTGCGTTATCTGAATACATAACGCGGGGCCACCCACGTCGCGCCGCGAATCGGCGTAACGCGAGTAGCGCGCTGTCGGCGGAGAGGCTGTGCACGGATTCCAGGTGCACCGCTCGTGTTGTGAGACAGGTATAGAGAGCGATCCATCTCTTCTCTCTTCTGCGTCCGATGGTGACATATACAGGGCCCGCATAGTCCACGGCTGCGCAGGTAAACGGTCGTTCGTATGCCGTTGTTCGTTCAGGTGGTAAATCTCCATGCGGCTGTACGCGTGGCGTCGCTCGGCGTAATATGCAGATTGCGCAAGTTCGGGCGATGGACTTTACGACGGGTCGCAGGTGCAGAATCCAGTATTTCTGTCTCAGCTCGTTCACGATCGCTTCGTTGTGTATATGCGCTGATTTCTTGTGTGTATGTGCGATCAGTAAGCGCGTATACACATCCCGTCCGTCAAGTATAACGGGGCTTGATGCAGTGTATTGAACTGGAGCGTTTCCTAGACGAGTCTTCATTTTCATTAAACCACCGCGGTCGATTTCAGGTGCTAATTGATATAATCTCGATCTTTTATCAATTTCTTCGCCGCGGCTGAGTGCTCGTAGTTCGTCAGGAAAGCTTCGACGTTGACTATTTTGTTGCCACATATGTTCCGCTCGATGTATGTGTGCAAGCTCTAATTTCTTCGTTCGGTCGCGACTTCGCAGCTTTTCTATGAATAGCAACACATAGGCTGTGCTATTAATGAGGCGTTCGTAACTGCTGAAGCGGTTGATGTCTGGTAATACTGATGCTGGGTCTCGTTCTGTTCGTGTAGCATGAGTCATAGCGGTCTTGATGTTCTTGCGTTCCGGTAGGTTCTCTCTTTCAGTAGCGGTGACGTCGTTCGGGTTCTGTGGCCAATCTCGTTCGGGTAACCGCAGAAATGCCGGTCCTTGGTACCACCGATCGTCGATGGTGATGCGCTGGCTCGGTTTACAGCGCGTTCCATCGTCCGCCACGTTGAAATTAGTCGGCAACCATCTCCACGATTGTCGGCTTGTAAGTTCGGCGATCTCGGCTATGCGGTGACTGACAAACGGTCGATATTGTCGTGCGTCATCCCGTAGCCATGACAACGTTGTTTTTGAATCCGTCCAGTATGTGATGTCATCTGCAGTGTAGCGCTGTTCTTTCAGGATAGTTTGAGCGAGGCGCGCGGCGATCAAAGCAGCGCTCAGCTCCATCCTTGGCACCGATAATATCTTTAATGGTGCGACTCGCGTTCGACTTGCGGCTAGGCTGACGTGCACGTCGTTTCCGACTTCAGTGCGCCAGTAGGCCACGGCGCAGTAGGCTTCGGTACTTGCGTCGGAGAAAACGTGCAGCGTTCGACGTGTCGGATCCCTCGGCGAGTCGTACTGACGAGGTATTCTTAGTTCGGCGATGTATTTCAGGGCTTTCAGCCACTGAAAAAATGCTTCGGTGTCTTCTCGTTCTAACTCTTGATCCCAGTGCGTGCCCTTCGCCCAGACACGCTGTAGCAAGATCTTAGCGCTGATCACATACTGCGCGATGAGTCCTAGCGGGTCGTAGACAGACATAACTGTAGATAGGACTTGTCTCTTCGTTGGCGCTCGATCGCAGTTCTTGATGTTCTCTGGCACGCATAGTAGCTTCGTGTTAAAGCTAAGCGTGTCTGTGCTAGGGTCCCACACCATGCCTAGCACCTTCTGTGATTTTTCGCCTAGCATCGTCGTAGGTTCGCTTGATCTCAGTTCGTTCGGTAGTTCTTCGATCAATTGACGATTGTTGCTAGCGAAGCCTCGCAGGTTGAATCCTCCCTCGGCGTGTGACTCGCGTACTTGCTTGACAGTTCGATGCAAGTCCTCCTCGGTCTCATAGCTAGCCACGTAGTCGTCCATGTAGTGGTTGTTCTTAATATCATAGACTGCCTCGGGGTATCTCGTTCGGTTGTCTTCGGCGTTCTTGTTGCGTACAAGATGTGCTAAACATGGGCTGCTCACGCATCCGAACAGCACCCGTGTTAACTTGTAGATGTGCGGCGTGCGGTCTCGTTCGTTATTCCTCCATAGGAATAGCTGGCTGGCTTGATCTTCATGCTTCAGATGTATTCGCATGAACATATCTTGAATGTCCGCTGTCACGGCGAATGGATTCTCTCTGAAGCGCAGCAATATTCCCAGCAGGCTCTGAAGAAGGTCTGGACCGCAGAGAATGAAGTCGTTGAGACAAAACCCTTGACATTTTGCCGCAGCATCGAAAACAGCACGCATTTTTTGCTTCTGTAGGTTAACTACAGGAAAATGCGGTAGATAAAAGGTAAGATCGCTGACCGGCGGCTCGTTCAAACGTACGGCGTAACCCTTTTCGATTAAAGCTCTTATTTGCTTGCAGTAATCTTCGGCGAACTTCGGGTCGCGTCTCATTCGCGATTCAAGGTTCAATAACCGCGAATGCGCCGTAGTGTAGCTGGCCGGTAGTTTGACGTCATCTGTAGCCCACAGCTGTCCAACTTCATAATGATCTTCATGTTTCACGACGCTCGAATTGAAAAGGTCGACAGCTCGTTGATCCGCGGGCTTGACGTTGTCTTTGCTCGAAACTCCCAAAGCTTCTATCGCCCAGTGTTTCTTTAATTGTTCATCGAGTTCATCTTGTTCAACGCGACAATGCAGTACAACTTGTTCGTTCGTTCTGATTATCTTCGGCCGAAATCCGAAGAAACACCATCCCAAGCGGCAGCGTATGGCGGCGGGATCGAGTTCGCCTGCCATCCTTATCTCGTGCGGTATGCATAGCTGCCAGTGGTCGCCTCCGATGAGCATTTGCGGTACTCCCGTAGTGTAGCATTCATCGGCGAGGTCCTTGAGATGTTCGTACTTGATCATATCGGCTTTGTTTATGATCTGGCTGCGTAGTCCGATTCCGCGTACTGTTCGCAGCGTGATGTCGTAGCCTGTCCCGCCTCGCGCTGACCGTATCTTCGCCTTAACGGTAGCTGTGTTCGTTCGGTGCGCGATATCGCCTATACCGCGCACGCATAGCGGTGAAACAGGGCCAGACAATCCGATCTGTTCGGCGATGTCCTCCTCGATAAGGCTCAGTGTCGAGGCGTCGTCCAACATCGCGAAGATGTGTGCTTCTCCGCCCGGGCCGCTCACGGTGACGGGCAGTACTTTAAGTAGCACATTAGCAGGTTCGATCCCCGAGGTAACGTATATGCGAGCGGTATCTGGATCATTCTGCTCGTTCGGTGCATGTGTTATCTCGGCCTGCGTGGCGCGCGGCGCGCGCGTGGTGGGGGCGTGGCCTGTCCTCTCTCCTATAGAGTACACCGGCGCGGTCGTAGTGAGATGTACTGCGGCTTCGGTCTGTATTTCTTGCTTATCCGCGTGTAGCAAGCGATGATGGGGATGCGGACAGCCTGGTACGTCGCATCTCTTCGCTCGGCAGTACTGGCGCTGATGTTTGTCGTTGAGGCAGCGAAAACACACCCTGTTCAGTCGCGCCCAGTCCCATCTCGCTCCGACGGGTTGGGCAGCTAATTTGCGGCAATCTGTCGTTCCATGGGTTCCTCCGCAATATAAGCAGATTGCGCGCGGGTTCTTCGTGGTGGCGTTCGTGGTATATACCACTTTCGAGGACAACGGCTGCGACGAGCGCGACTGGGACAGAGCAGGGCGGGCAACCGGTCGGTTCGTGTTGCGCTCATACCGCGCCTGCGCTGACACGGAGTTCGATGTCGCGGTAGCAGTCCGTCGCGATGTTAGAGGGGCTCTGGCGTGCGAGTATTTCATTTCCTGCTCGCTCTCGTACATCAGGAAGTCCGACAGCTGGATTATTTCAGCTTCGTCTGAGTAGCGGTGTGCGCGGGCGTAGTCACACCATCGGCTTCGTAGATGGGGGCTCAGGCGGTCGGTGATTTCCCTTATTAGCATGGGATTATCGGCGTAGTGGCGGCGGTCGATGTCCATAACTGTAGATACTATGTTTGCGATCTTGATTGCGAAGTTATTTAGGTCATGCGCTGTCGGCCCGACGGTAGGCAGCCGACGCAGGTCTTCTAGTGCTTGGTCGAGTAGTACTTCGCTCCTTCCGTACTGTTTCTTCAATATGCGCATGATGAGGTCTGGACGAGTAGCTGTAGCCAGGACGTGCTGGACGCAAGCCTTGGCTTCTCCTTTCAGCGCCACTCGCAGTCTCGCCACGTTCTCGTACTCGGTAAACTTGTATCTTGTCGCTGTCTCGTTGTATGTGTTATAAAAACTGCGCCACTCGCTGACATTACCATAGAAAGCAGGTAATTCGTATATTTCTTTCGGTGCAGGTCTCGCAGCCCTCTGCATTTTTTCAAATATCTCGAACATACTGGCGGCGATGCTCTCCTGTGTCGAGATGTGCGTTCTTGGAGTTCTCGCATCCGGACTCGGCGAACGCGAGTACTGTTGCCTCCTTCTCGCGGAGGTCTTCGGTTCGGGGGTGAACGGCCTTTCACGTTCATAGGCTCGTTCGGGTTCAGGCGAGAGTGACCTCTTCCGTTCGCGGGTCCTCTCTAGTTCGGGGCTCGGCGATCTCTCAGCAGGCCTCCTCGTTCTCGGAGTCTCGAACATCGAGCGTGGTTCAAGGTTCGGTGCTCGACGTTTCGATGCCGGCTCGCGTGTCTCGTACGCCCAATCCTCTGGTTCATAATTCCTCGTAAGCGCCTCAGGTTCCGCGGCCTCGATCCCCAGCCGCAACGCTTCGAGTTTTTTGTTCAATGCTTCCGCTTCGCTTAGAAGTCTTCTTTGTTTTCCCCGTAATTGTTGCATAAGTTCAATGCTTTTGTTCCATGGTTCTATTGTTCGGTGAGGTGCGAAGGATACTTGTCGTGTCCGATCATCCTCGCGAAGTTCCCGTTCCGTATAAGTTCGTACGGAGTCGTCGTTCGGCGCGCTCGTTGGCGCTATAGCGCTTGCGGCACGTGTGTCCAGCGCCGTGGGCGCCGGGCGACTAACTGTGCGCGCATGATCTAGCGCTCGCTCGAGTGTAAGCGTTCCCCCGTCGGCCGGTTGCGATGTGGGCGGGGCTAATGGCTCGCTCCCCTCCATATGCCCACGTGCGTCGCCGGCCTCACTGGCGTCAGTGTTACTGAGTTCGTCCTCGGTGCGCGAGGCTCTGGCTCGCTTCATTTCGGCGGCCTCCGCTCCAGCCGCTAGAAAGCGTCTTCGTTCTTCATCGTCGTGAATCGACGACATTGATCTCGTCGTGATTCTTCTTCCCGTCATCGCTGCGGTGCTAAGGTTCCGGGTTCGTGCACGCAGTCGATGTCTCAGGTTCAGTCTGAGGGGTCCGGGAACACGATGCGGAGTTTCAGTAGATCGGTCGCTGCGTGTATCCGCTGGGTCAACCATCCGTAGTTCGGTCCGAAGTAGTTGACGTTGCTCGCGAAGGTTCGGACTGGTTCGCTATCCGACGCTCGAAGGACCAAAAATGTTGAGTACAGCGTACCCAGCATTTCCTATCGGCAGCTCCAGTTGGCAGAGCTCGGATACACGTAGGCCGGATCTACTGATGAGGAGGGCTGGAGCGGCAGGAGGGCTTTTTCCGATTAATAGGCAGGTTCCATTTTTCTTCTTTTTATTGTTCCTCTCTTGGTGGAGGTCAGCTTGACACTGCTCCATACAAAACGCGTCGCGTATATATACATCACTGGCTGTGATTTTCAGCCAATCATAAAAACATGTCGACCAATCAAAAGGCAGCGTATTTCTGTTTCATGAAATCTCAGTCTGTTTCGTTCACTAATTCTACTGGTCCGTAAATGCTGCGCGTTGATTGGTGGACTTCACATTGTTCGATTTATACTAGCCTACTTTCGCTAAGTTCTAATCACATTTACCTAATTTTAATCAATCCATGCCGTAATGTTTACATTCATTGTTTGTAAATAAATACTACACGTGGTTATCCAACGTTTACAACAAAAACACATGCGGAGTTGTTTACATTCTAAACAATAGGCGTTCGACTGGCTCTATTGTTCTCAGTTTACCTGCAATGTTTCGGGTTAAAACCTTTATTTTAAACATTGCGTTGGGTTATCGACCCAGGGGTCCATTGTATCATTTGAATAGGTAACTGACCTATATTTAACGGGTTATACAGTTACATTTCTTACGTAAATTAAGTTCTGGCGAGGTATCAAATGGTTCATACATAGTACAAAATGCGACATTTTAAATCTTATACGCTAAGTTCAGGCGATTAATATCAGCCAATAGGCGACTCCTAGGTTCGGTTCATACATTTGCGTTCATGAAATTGCTTATACATTACTGATTACTTATATCTAACTTAATTACGTGAGGATCATTTATTTACATGATTTATCTTATTCCTAGGCGTTCATTGGTCGTGACGTCGTGTCGCTAACATTCACTATTATATAATAATTATCAGTCACATACATTCTTATACAAATCGAATAAGTCCCTAGGTACAGGTCGATTAGCCAAAGCTGGCACGAATGGAATGAATAGCTCTACTCAAATCATCGTGTAGGCCGCCCGCGATGCTTAGCCAAGTTGCCAATCGCTAGCGCTTAGTAGCGTATCGTAGTTTTCCCTCTCTGTCACTCTTTCGGATTAGTGCGACAAAGACAGTTAGCTGCCTTTCGCTTACGATCGACGATTAAACGTTAGCGATAAGCAACTTGCTGGTATACCTACCAGTATTTAGGGGAAAGTGGGGAGGATCCGTATACTTTTTATTCTATGCCTCGTAGAAGAAAAAGTACTAACATTTTTTTTTTAAGAAACTAAGCTGACATATTTCTGTCCCTCCTCGGTGGTAAGTTATGCATATTAGTGGCTGTTATACATAAAAAATTGAAAATGTTCGCGTGTCGGATAGCGGAAATATGACCACTGTACGAATGCTCCCGCTGTACGAATCCTACCCACTCTCCCCTACTGCCATTTTGACATCCACTCATAGATACTTCCTGTAACTTACTCGATCCATTCGTGCCAGCTTTGGTTAATTTACCTGTAAGATTTGAAATAGAATAATTAAAAAACAACCAACACAAAAAAACATTTTTTTTTAAATTACAGTGAGAAACTTTAATCTATATTTAGATCTAGATCCTTCAGTTTCGTAAGCAGGATCACTGCTGAAGGTACGGAAATCGTCAAAACATAGACACGTAAAGAGATTCTCTTGTATTTTGTAGAAAAAGAATGGCTGACAGATTCTCCTAGTAGCGTTTTAACTGCCCGGATTTATCATTGTCGTCCCGCGCTTATTGCCGTGACGGCAGGACGACTAGTAACAACATTAATTTTGACTGAACTTGGTACACGTAAGATGAAAGTACCAGTGCGTAACATGTTAACAGAAAATATTTATTTACCTAAATCACGATATTCTGCTCATATATGTATAAATCTACATAAAGTATTGTCATGTGTTTTGGGAGAGGAGTTTGTAAGTTTTGTTAAATAGTATTTATTTTAAAGGGTGATATCAAAATGTCTCAAAATTGCAAATTTTCTTAGTGAACTCCATTGTCGGAGTAAGTGACAGGTGCATTTGCTGGCAGTCTCAATAGATGGCACCTCAGTACAAGTTTGAATGTCACATATATTGGGACATTGAAAATATTAACACTCAGTCTTAATAATTGTAAGTCTGTCTTACAATTATGCAAATAATTTTGATTTAAGCTAATTATTTCAAACTTGGGATATGAAGCATTAAAGGCACATACATTTATCGTCGTGTAAATGCCCTAATAGTTGATTTTGTCTTATTGATGGCAACTCTAGCTACGATGACGAGTATTGGTACAGCGTCAGGTAACTAGTACTTTCACCTTACCTACTGAATTAGGTTTACATTTAAACAATACTCTAAATGTCTCTTGTAACAAAATTTGTGTAGCTACAACAATGACGAAACAAAAACGCCGTAAAAACACTGAGTTGAATATTCGCCCAGCTGACCGCGAAATTCGAAATTCGTGAAGTTCAAGCACTCCAACAAATGTGACATTAGTGTAACAGAGACGGTGGTTCGAAATTTGTGAAATTCTTAGTTCGCAGTAGGCCTGCAATCCACAGCCGCACAAATAAAGCCGTTTTCAATTTACACGCATATTGCCATCGGCTGCAATTGGCTTAAAGCGGTCTGTTCGTGCGGACTGTAACGCAGCGGAAAATTGGCTCAAAATGGACGGATCTTCGTGTTTTAGAGATAGGTTGGCATATTGGAAAGCTAATATAAAAGTTGCCCTGTGTTTGTTGACAATGTTGACCAGCCCGCCTAATGTAAAATAGATTGGTCCCATCAAAACTTTTTTTTAATTATCTATGTAAAATTATTGTAAAGGTATGTCTCAATTAGGTATTTACAGATTCAGCCCTCATAGGGCTATACTTATTTAAAAAGGCTGAACAGAATTGACTGCGAAGCCAAGTTGCCAATCGCTAACGTTCAGTAGCGTATCGTAGTTTTTTCTCTGTTATGTTACACTCTTTACTGTTAGTGCGACTAAGACAGTTGCACTTCGTTCGCAACTGAGCATTAGAAATTGGCATATTGGCTACTCATTCTGGTAAGTTTCTCATTCGACATTCTTATTTAAATTTAAGTATTCACGATTTTAACCTTATTGTTACGTAAGCTAGAACAACATTATTTTTATCACAAATTAAATACTTAACTAATACGTATTATTAATTTACATACCTAATGGTGTCCTACTGTTTTTATAATATCGCTATATTATTAGGGCAATTTCATGTAATAAATAGAATCTATTTATTACATGAAATTGCCCTAATAATCAACAATCTATTTAATAGATGCCAAAAACTAAGGCTAATCCTTCTTGATTTCATTCTTCATCCATGCAGACGTAACATTTCATTACAACCTACCTCATTTCGACATAATACTCCAAAACGAACTCTAGCTCGTACAGTAACACGGGCATAAACCGAAATAGAGACGCCAAATCCACCTGCACTAAAAGACAATGTCATATGCAGGAACCCCAGTTCAACATAGACATCTAGCTTGGTAAA
The DNA here is from genome assembly GCA_025490895.1 of Thaumatotibia leucotreta. Taxonomy (NCBI): domain Eukaryota; kingdom Metazoa; phylum Arthropoda; class Insecta; order Lepidoptera; family Tortricidae; genus Thaumatotibia; species Thaumatotibia leucotreta. The sequence continues at coordinate 13,559 of JALPQI010003262.1, forward strand.
CTTTGGAGCCGTCCGGTGGTTCTGACGGTGGCTGATAGGCAATCAAAATTTACATCAAGTTCATTGAATATCAATTGAAATCCCGTCATCCATAGTTTTTGAAGAGTTCCTGCTGCTGCATCATTTTTTTTATGAAAATTTATGTTGAACCATATTATTCGATGATGAGAATTTTTGAGGAATTGGATCGTTTAAATGACTCAAGGGAGTTAAATTAGAAGAGAAAAATTATGCGGTATAATATATGTAGTCTTGAACTCAAATTCGAACAAAACTTCGAACCAATTATGATTAAACATAATGTAATGGACAAAGGCAATAAAAGTAGTATATGCAATTTTTTTCTGCATGGATTATAATTATTATTTAATTGGTTTAAACTAAAGCTTAATTATTTTATCGATTAGTTTTTATGCGGTATAGATAACAATAAAAAACGATGATATTTAGCTACTGTAAGTAGTCGACGGACTGCAACTGTGTCAATACTTGGGCAGATTTTGTTTTGTTATCGTTTTTTTAAATTTTCAAAAGTTGAACCTTTTTTAATTTTTTTCTACTCAGAATCACTAGCTCTTTCGATCCTGATAGAAATAAAAAAGTGTCCCAAATTAAAAATTCCATTACTACTTTTCATACACTTTCTTCGACCGTAACTCAGTGGAAGACAAAAAATGTATGGAATTTTCGGGACATTTTTTTCTGCTCATGAGGGTCAAAAGAGCTCGCGATTCTGAGTAGAATATATATGTTAAAAAATCCAAATTCGAAAAATTTAAAAATACTACAACAAAATAAAAATCTGCCCACTTAGAATCTTACCTTTTTTAGAACGTATATAGTCCCCATACAGCTGTGCAGCAGCAATCCTCTGAGAAACCCTTAGTCTGGTCTCTATTTTAAAATAGAACTTGGTGTAAGTTATCGAACCAAATGACTATCGCATTTAATAAACAAGTGCAGCTTGAAAACTTGATTGCTTTTTGAGCGCGCGGAAACTAGCAATTTGCTCCCTATTTACTCACAAACTTAGTTGCTGATTCATTCCCATTCACTGCATGTCAGGTCTGTTATGAACATGATAATAAAAATTTATAGGCTTGTCCCATTTTCAATAACATTTTCCTTTAGGCGCCATAGGTAAACAATTTCCTTTTATTTTCAAGTCAATATTGGCCTCACCATATTATAATGATAGATAATATTAGTCCATCCCCAAGATAATCAATTATTATGCACGTTCCGTAGATGATATTTCCTTCTTCCATGACATTTTTGTATATCATTTGCGTAATACAATACTTTGGACTTTGGTAATTGGAATAAACATATGATTGATCAAAATAATATTTGTATCTTTCAAAAATTTTCTATCACAAGACACAAGATATTGAGTGGTATTTGAGATTTTATAAAATCTCATTACACTTTTTTTTTTTTTTTAATTTATTTATCACAAAAGAAAACTTAGGTGGTAGGGTACACAATTTCTTTCGCCAAACTGTGGACAGTTTGTTGGCGAATAATACGCTCTATAATAACAAAAATAGTGTGTGATGAGTACCTATACCCTCATCTACCTGCATATTAAACTAAACTAGGTACTTTGAAAATAGGTAGGCACTCAAACGGCCCTTAATCGGATCACCAGTTCACCACTATTTTTGCTACACTCTATATCCACCGCACGTCAAAAATGCGCCAACTCAATCCGTCAGACCTTCCTAATCCTTCCCACCTGCCCCAGCTTCCGATTTATTACCTATTCAAGTTTATGAGTCAGGAACGCGCCGAAAGGAACGCTCCCGGGACTACCACTTTATTGTTTTATGTCACGAGTAACAGTCCAATTTGTCTATTCACTTCTGTCACCCTTCCGGGCGAGGATGATATATGGAAAAATGTGGCGATGGTGAATCCGTTGACGTTTGAAAAAGGTAAAGATTTGTTGGTAGTTTAGAAAAGTTGACGGGCCAGAATTTCACTCTGAAAGAAATCGTTGCTCGACTCTGAACCTTCTTAACACACTATTTTATGATTTGTAGCACTTTAAATGGGAATAGAAATCGGAGCCTGTAATGTAAAGAATGATTACGCAAAACTCCTTTATTTTATGAATTTAGTTTTTTTAAGATATATTATGAACTTGCGACAATGTTGTATGGTTTTGTTTTAGGGTTCCACATTAAACTTTCTAAAAGGGTTCCTAGCCCTATAGTTTCGCCATGTCCGTCTGTCTAGGTTCTAGGTTCTAATTTGCAATTTGGTACAAGTACGAGTACCTATACCTACATATCACGCCAACAAAGTGGTGGGTAAAAAATTACGTACCTCCCCTAAAATAAATATCTAATGGGGATGATTTTTTTTTATTTTGCTGTAATCCTATTATAGTGTGGGGTACAGTCAAGGGCATTAATATATATATACACTTCTCCATACTGATCCCTTACAAATGTGTCTATATTTTAATGCACTCGACTGTACCTATCGTTGATTGGTCTTTTAAAAATCATGAGAGTCTCAAAAGAAAGTTTGTATTTTAAGTCAATGTCTTCGGAGATAACCGCTCCAAATTATAAAAAATGGTTTCCCCTTCCTCTAACTTTTGATCGGTGGGTCAAAAAAAATCATGGATTTCATAGTGGGCTTCAAGGACACTTTAAAATAAATTTAGTTATAATTTTAAACCGCATGGCTCCCTCATATGTTTGTACGTCTGCATGCAGGCTGAATACACTGGACAACATTATTGTAACAACTCAAGAACTGTATTCTGAACAAATAAATTCTTTGAATCTTTGAATCTAAAACTATTTCGATGATAATCGGACCAGCTGTTATTGCTCAATTCTAAAAATTATATATGTGTAGTCTTTATGAATTACGATATAATCCAAAACACAGGAATGATGAAATTGATGAATCCAAAACTAACAAAACCGCCTACTATACTTAGGTATCTGATTCTTATTGTACATTGTTGCAATTTAATCCTATGAAAAGGATATTTTACAAAGATTGATGCCATTTATCCTCATCTAAAGCCTTAAGATCGTGTAAATAGTTGAATCCGTAATATCCTTTACACAAGAATTCCGTTCCAAGCAAGGCAGCCTTTCTTACGCTAAGTCGCATTCGTGGGATGTAAGACGATTCTTAACACAATGTCCTTCTAAAGATATTTTTCCTGAAAACTCAACCGAAAACATTTTCTTTAGCAAACGTCAAGCTTTACAAGGGTAAAGAATTTTAAGGGCCTTTACATTTCTTCCAGTCACAGATAAAAAACGACCCCTCGTGTTTCAAATGCAAAGCATTATTTTCCCATTTTTCTTGCAAACCTCGAAAAAACGTATTAATAGAAAAACGGTTCGTCCTGATTTAGAACAGTGCATTGTTAAGGTCTATTATAAGTATTATAGTGCGGCTCCTTGTCCTAACAAAAATCAGTTTTATGGTCCCATCGTGAAGAAAGCATGAAACTTTGCATGAATGTAGTTGTCATATATGTGCTTCAATTAAGATATGGAAGCACGTTAACAAATAATGTTTTCTCCCCCCCCCCCCCACCCCTTTTATCTCCCGAATTCCGGTTTTTCGAATTTTCTACGAAAACTATAAGACTGAGGAGTTTACTCTTCAGGGACCAAATCATCGTCACTAAATTACCTACAAAACGATACTACATTATACAGTGGTAAGATTAATATATTTCTGTCTACAGCCACCAGACATATTATGGAATTGTAAAAAAAAGGCAATTTTTTTTTTCTTGCTCCATTTGTAAGAAAACGACAAAAGAGGTGATAAAATAGGCTAGAATGTTAGATACCTTATACATTGAGCTACAAAATAACACCTATTTTGTAGTCGTAGAAGCATTACTTCCAGAGTTACAGCTTACCGCGTCTGAATCAAGTACTGTGCGGCTCCTTGTCCTAACAAAAATCAGTTTTATGGTCCCATCGTGAAGAAAGCATGAAACTTTGCATGAATGTAAATAAATATAAAAATAAATAAATAAATAAATATCTTGGGACATCTTACACAAATCGACCTAGTCCCACGGTAAGCTCAATTAAGGCTTATAATGTGGGTACCAGGCGACGATATATATAATAGATAGATACATATAGATACTTAAATACATAGACAGCCATGACCAAGGAACAAACATTTGTGATAAATAAATACACAAAGAATGCCCTCGCCGGGATTCGAACCCGGAACCTCCAGCTTCGTAGGCAGGGTCACTACCAACTAGGCTACGGAGGCTGACACTGAATGTAGTTGTCATATATGTGCTTCAAAGTAGATATGGAAGCATGTTGAAAAATTATTTTTTCCCCCATTCCCCCCCCCCCTCCCTTGATATGTGCTAAATCACGTAGAACTTTTAGTTCTACGTGAATAAAGTAGAACTTTTCAACTTCCTGGCTGACGGGCTTCAGCAGGTCCAACATGCGAAAACGATTGTTGCAACCAAAGGGGAACAAGTTTTGTGTAACGATGCCACCGTAGATACGTCCTCCCTAAAGTCAAAACAAGAAGAAGCTGATACCAGACTCTTCCTTCATGTTTCGCATGCCGTGCAGCATGGCCACACAGAAATATTAATTAGAACGGTTGACACAGATGTGGTTGTTGTAGCTATTGCCTTATACCGCGGACTAAAAGAAATGGGTTTGAGCAAATGTTGGATATCATTCGGAACAGGGAAAGCTTTACGTACTATTGCTATTCACCAACTTGTGAATGAACACGGCTCAGAAAAATGCAGTGGCATTTTATTTTTTCACGCATTTACAGGGTGTGATACAGTATCTGGATTTTGTGGAAAGGGAAAGAAGTCCTTTTGGAAAACTTGGAATTCCTTCCCTGAAGTTACCAGAGTATTTGAAACCTTTTCACGACCTCAAAATGAAATTGAAATCCATCAATTGGATGCTTTGGCAAGGTATGTCATTCTGACTTACGACAAAACTAGCGATATAGAAGACATAAACCAAGCTAGAAAAGCGTTATTTATCAAGGGACGGGCAATGGACAGGCTGCCACCAACACTTGGTGCTCTTGAACAGCATGCAAAACGTGCTTATTTGCAAGCAGGATTGATCTGGGGTCAAAGTCTGATACCAAATCCTGAATATCCGAACTTCGAAAACTGGGGTTGGATGAAAGAAGACGGTATTTGGATGCCATTTTGGAGTACAACCAAAGAAACGTCCGCATCTGTTAAGGAATTGACGAAATGTTCATGCCGCAGCTGCATTAAAGGACGATGCAGTTGTAGGAAGTCGGGCCTTCCCTGTACTGGTCTCTGTAAGTGTGGAGGAGATTCCTGTGATATACATTAAAATAAATAATATATATAATTTTCACTGTGTATGTGACTGTATTTTTAATTATTGAAACCCTTACCTCTAAATCTCAGCAAAACAAAATTAACAGAAAGGTGGTATTGTAAAAAGGTAAAAAAACGAGTACTTGATTCAGACGCGGTAAGCTGTAACTCTGGAAGTAATGCTTCTACGACTACAAAATAGGTGTCATTTTGTAGCTCAATGTATAAGGTATCTAACATTCTAGCCTATTTTATCACCTCTTTTGTCGTTTTCTTACAAATGGAGCAAGAAAAAAAAAATGCCTTTTTTTTACAATTCCATAATATGTCTGGTGGCTGTAGACAGAAATATATTAATCTTACCACTGTATAATGTAGTATCGTTTTGTAGGTAATTTAGTGACGATGATTTGGTCCCTGAAGAGTAAACTCCTCAGTCTTATAGTTTTCGTAGAAAATTCGAAAAACCGGAATTCGGGAGATAAAAGGGGTGGGGGGGGGGAGAAAACATTATTTGTTAACGTGCTTCCATATCTTAATTGAAGCACATATATGACAGCTACCTTCCTGCCAAGTTTCATGCTTTCTTCACGATGGGACCGTATTTTCATTTAAGGACCCGTACTATTATAACATAGCATATTATAACATCTCAACGACGACTAGACTCTAATAATAATAATAATAATAATAAATCATTTATTTCGAGTAAGTTACACTCATATCATGGTTAGTAAAAACTTAAATTGTAGTGATGTTAGTGCTTATAATAATAATTTAGACATTATTTATTTATTTATTTATTTTTTTTTTCTGAATATGGTGCATGTAGCTGACTACAGCGAAACAAATACGGACAGTCCAGCCTGTCTCCTATCATCTTCATGATGGTGTTGGGGCTGGCGCGCACCCGGCGCACCAGGGATGCGGCCCTCTTGCGGATGGTTGCATAGAAGCAGTCGACCCTGGCTTCAGCGAACATCCCTGATGCGCTACAGAAACGCGGCAGCCCCATCATCACCCGGAACGCGTTATTAAACTGGACGCGGAGGGCTCCATAGGCCCGTTGCGTGTAGTCAAGCCACAGATTACACGAGTACAGTGAGGTGCAGTAAGCTCTAAAAAGTGTAAGTTTTACCTCTCTGGTACAGCGTGAAAACTTACGTGCAATCATGTTAGCCCGGACCGATAGGGCCCTCCGCTCCCGCTCCATGTCTTTATCATCTTTGAGGTCAGCCGTGACTACGTGTCCTAAATACTTGAAGGTATCCACCCGTTCGAGAACAGACCCGTTAAGTTTAATGGGTGTCACTTCACTTGTTTTGCCTCGACCGACCTCAAAGACCATGTACTTACTCTTATTCACATTATATTTTAAACCATGTGAATTGGCGTATGTCTCACACACCTCGAGCAACTTACGAATACCACCCACAGAAGCACTTAGCAGAACCATATCATCTGCGTAACTAATATTATTAATACATATGTCGTCAATATGGCATCCGATATGCATTCTGCCAAGCGCATCCAAGAGCTCATTCATATAGAGGTTGAACAGAGTGGGTGAACTTAAGCCCCCCTGCCTCACCCCGCACTCCAACCTATATGGATCGGACAGTACATTTGCCCATCTAACGCTGTTGACTTGGTTTCCATACCAGTACTTGAAGATGCTCACCAGTCCAGATGGAAGTTTAATAGCATCAAGTTTCTTCCATAAAATATCGTACGAAACCAAGTCAAAAGCCCTAGACAGGTCTAGGAAACAAGCGTATATAGGCGAGTTTTTGCCTACATAGTACTTGACAGTGTGCTTAAGCGCCAATATAGCACTTTCCGTGGATAACCCAGGCCTAAAACCAAATTGGTTATGATTTATTTCCACGTACTCGTTTAAACGCGTGTTAAGCACACTATCAAATACTTTGGCAATCACAGTTGCGAGTGATATCGGCCTATAGTTATTTACATCGGACAGGTCACCGGTTTTGTTCTTAACTATAGGCACAACTATCGTTTTCATTAAGTCGCTCGGTATATAAGAATGCGTCACACATAAATTGAACAGCATTGCTAACACTCTTCTTAAATGAGGGCCTGCATGTTGAAGGTGCTCAGCGCTGAGGCCATCATGTCCCGGAGACTTGCCACGCGACACGGTCTTTACAGCCTTATCCACCTCACGGGCAGTAAACAACGGGCACGTGACGTCAGCCTCAGCACTGCCCACCCTCGGCTCCTTCTGCCTCAAGGGAGTTCTTACAAAAAAGTGATCCTTAAAGATATTAGAGATGCACCTTGCATCGCTTTCACCGTTAACACTAACCGGCAAGCCAGACCGAAGCTTCATGTTATTAGTAGCCTTCCAAAATGTTTTAAAATCTTTATTTGAGTGATGAGATGCAATCACGTCCATTTTGATTTGATTCTGGTGATCCTGGCACCATTTTAATCTTGATTTGAAAATTTTCCGGCTCTCGATCATATGATCAAAGTAAGGACCATTTCTAGGCTTTCCCTGCAAATTCCACTCATGAAACCTCGCCCTAGCCAGCCTGTGAGCCTCACCTACATGTCTGTTCCACCCAATCAACCTACTTTTATGTTTAGGTTTACAACCTACCCAGGTTGCGGAAGCGGCTTCCTTAAGGACAGACACTACGTTACAATATAATACATTTATAATTTCTTTATGACTAGGTATACTACAATAGGCATCAGCACATGTTGCGAATTCTGAAGGAAAATCAATAGTTTTTAAGTTAATATGACATTGCTCAGTGTAATCAGTAACCTGCTTGCCTGACCTACTGCCCCACAATACAGACTGATCAAAGAAACCGCTGACATGATTTAGTCTGCGTGTTAATATATTAATATCTATGTTGAGTACAATGGGGAAATGGTCAGACCACGTGACACTATAATCTACGTACACATTTCGAACAGATAGTAATGCAGACTGCGTTACCACAAAATGGTCTAACCAGCGCCTACACTTATGAGCGTCGCTAATATACGTGTAAGTGTCAGACGAAACACCTAGCATATCTATATCAACACAACACCAGTCCTGTTCACAACAATAGCTTAATAATTCGTTATAAAAAGGTTCGGTCGGATGAGCGTTAAAGTCCCCCATTAAATATACTGACTCTAAACTGTAATCACTAATGATAGCACTCACCGCGCTCAGACAATCCGTGAATTCGGGTAGGTTTACCGTACAATCCGTTGGCATGTACACATTAATCACTAAAAAAGGTCTATCACTTGTGACTACTTTAATGGCACACACACGAGGATTATCGCACTTTATTACAATGACTTCGGTAAACATCGCGCTCCTCCAGAGTATGCCTACACCGCCGTGTGGACGTCCGCGTACGATCCCCGCCGTGGTATCAATTGCGGAGGTCCCCGTAGAACAAAAGTTGTTATCTATTGTGTTTAGGTATGGGATCTCATCCGGATACAACCATGTCTCTTGTATACCAATAATATCCGATGTCTTACATAACTGCCTAATACTATCGACGGAGCGTTTCACGTTCTTACAGTTATAACTCGTTATAGTACACTTACTATGCTGTTTAAAAGTATTAGACATTATTTATGCAAACTGATTATGTGCCGATATCAGAGGTCCCTCCGATCGATTTTTATACTTGAAGTTGACAAATTTCCGGAATATAATACCTTTAGGCCATATCTTCTTATCTAGGAACAGAGGCAATTTATTCTCAGATACAAAAAACTTGTACGACTTATGGTTGACTTTCTTTTTAATTTCGATCTTTTCCAAGATAACGATCTCGTTAGTTTTCTCACTAATATACGTAACAATATCATTTTCATTCGTGTCCGTGTGTATGTTCGAGATAAACACAGGAACTTTCCGTTCCGCCGCTTTAAACCCGCACCCAATTTCGGTTGCTGTACCTATTTGCCCTTTATACCGATTATTTGACCTTTTCTTTCGGTAACTTACAGTCTGCCACTCTTGCTCATTCTCATTTTCGCGCATATTTACTTCCGTCGTGGATTTAACCGTAATGTTGTCATCAGTTATCACGCGGGTCGGCGCAGGTGGCACGCTCAGCTGTTCGGAGCGATGAGTCACCTGTTTTACCGTAACGTTCGACTCGAGCTGCGTATTACTTTTCTGCGCGGTAGACTGTCTACCCTCAGTCACAATTGAACGATACTGTATATTATTTTTGTCTTTAGCTGGAGATAAAGATACAGTATCGGATTCTGTATTTAATGTCGAGTTTTGATCATTTGTTAGCCCGATTGGGCCGCTATCCATGCACCAGGCTCCTCTTCTGGTATTGACGTGACATATCGACGATAATCGTGCTGGTGCAATATTGCTCATTTGCTGAAACTCGCCTTTAAAGTTATCAAAATCGTTTACAGTAACAAAAGTCGATTTAATTGTGTTCACCTCATCTCGAAGCCGCGCTAGGTCCTTGACTATCTTACTGTCTAGTCTACCTAATTTTTTTTCCAGTTTTATTTTACCACTTTGTCCGCGTGATTGATGTGTCATTTGGTACAAATATTTATAACAAATTACAGCTTTCTAGTGCTAGTGGTTGCTGAGAATAAGCGAGGGCGGACGGAGAGACAGACGAAATGACGAAACTATAAGGTCATGGACTATAAGGTCAAACTATAAGGATTGTCAGCCTCCGTAGCCTAGTTGGTAGTGACCCTGCCTACGAAGCTGGAGGTTCCGGGTTCGAATCCCGGCGAGGGCATTATTTGTGTATTTATTTATCACAAATATTTGTTCCTTGGTCATGGATGTCTATGTATATAAGTAGCTATATGTATCTGTCTATTATATGTATCGTCGCCTAGTACCCACATCCCAAGCCTTAATTGAGCTTACCGTGGGACTAGGTTGATTTGTGTAAGATGTCCCAAGATATTTATTATTATTATTATAAGGGTTTCTTGTTAGTTTACTACGGAACCCTAAAAACGATTCATATTGAGTAGAAAGAGATGTCACATACCACAGCTAATATCTAACTATCGACTGGTCTTAGTGTAGACATGTACCTAGTGTGTCTTATTATGTACTCTCTGATTCTGTTTTTATTATGCCATACGATGAAATAAATACCTAACAATAGAATACAATTAACCCCTGGTCTGTGAATAGGATAAGTCTAAATTTGCGGGTTCAAACCTCCTGTCCTCGGTATTGTGATAAGCAAAATTAATCCGTTCCGAAAAAAATGCAAATAGATGACCAAAGAATGTGATCATGATCAGGATGCAAAAATCAAAGCAAGTGAGTGGTTAAGGGTATTTTAGGAATAGTGGATTACGAAACTATAATACCTATTTCGAATACCTATTTCGCCGCTTTCAGTAGAATAGAAATTTTAGGGTATTTTGGGAAAAGTGTATTTTGGGAACAGTGGATTATGTAACTAGAGCATTTCGACACTTTCAGTAGAAGACATTTTAGGGTATTTTGGGAAAAGCGTATTTTGGGAGTAGTTCGCAATGGAGCTGGTGTGTATCAACAACGGGTGTTTTTTGGGAATATGGCAACATGGCACTAGTTTCTTATGATACGAGGTGATTATGAAATTAGAGTTTATTGACTATTAGTACGTTTTGGGATTAGTGCATTCAGTGACGGAAAGAGATAATCGGTTATAGATTATTAAAACCTTCGTCTCTGTCACCTCAACAAAATGCTTCATTAGTGTGACAGAGACCAATGCTTGCTTCGAAGTTCACGGTAGGCCAATCGTTCTTGTTTGGAATGTCTACACATTTTACGCGTTTTAAATCCGTATTATTATTAATTACTTACGACGAACGAAAATGTAATTGAGAAACCCTATACTGGGTTGGCCCAATATGCTTTTGGCCGGTTGTTTACAAAGTTCAATATTGAATATGAAAACTTATAAATGTTTGATTTGATTGTATTTCATCCGGTATTTTTATACGCTATTAATGTAAATAATGTTTTCAGACCCATGGGAAAAAACCGTGTGTTCCTGTGAAAAATAAATCCTATTAAGAACAGACGGAAACCTTGCTCAAAGACTGTTTGCAGGCATTATCAATGAAACAATTTGTTTACACTTGAGTTCATTGAGATTTTTTATCTACAATTCAACATCCAAATCATAACTCCCAAAACCGTAGAAAATTACCAGATTTCACTTTTATGTGTTGTGAATCGGGAAGTGTTCACACATAATTTGCGAATTTCACACGAAGTTGAATGTTGTTAAAAATAACATCTGATTTGGACGATTGTTTGAAAGAAGCTGTCAGTATCGTGATTATACTTCGTTTTTTTTAGCATTAGAAAGACCTTTGCAGAACGAGATATAAGGTTTTTTTACAGGCGAATTCTGCGGATCGAACAGTAAATACGAGTTATTAAATATCACGAATTTATTATCATGCTATATATTAATACACATTACTCAGTGTTGAGAACAGCTAAGAAACATAATGTTAGTTAATTTATATTCTAAGATGAAAAGATAATAATTTTAATAAATTTCGTTTGCAATTTTTCATGGAAAGGTTGTACATTAAAAAACCTAAAGAGGCAGAGTTCTCACACAATTTTAAAATGTCTCTGTCTGTCATTCGACTTCATATTGTTGTCGGTTGAGTCGGTTGTGTTTTACATTGCTGTTAGCTTACTTAAAGATTGTTGTTATCGTTTTTGTTCAATTTCGTTATTAATTGTTGATCTATTTAGATATTTTGTTTGTTGGTGCACATTTAAAATGGATGAAAGTAAAATCCTGTGACTACCAGTGAAAAGCGGATGGTGGTGAATATTTACAAATTAAGAAATGTGCCATAGAAAGGAATATCCCACTAAATCGGAACGTGTGAAAAAGACTGCTGAGACTGCTGGCATATCGTTGGCTACGGTATATAACATTTTAAAAGAATATATTTTTTTAAATGAAATTAGATAATGTAATAGATAACACTGTAGAAAAAAATATTATAAACGTTGGTGGTTCCGAGTCCTCGGACTCTTCCACTGACAGTGGATAAAACTATGTATGTCACCTGAGTTTTATTTTCTAATTTGTTACCAAATTCAAACTACATTATAGCGTCCCAGACCGCCTATAATGGCGACAAATACTAAACGACGTTGCCGATGCGTAGGGTTGTCTTAGTATTGTCATCTGCTCAGTCTTTATGACACCGTGTCCGCTTTTATACCGATAGTTTTAATCCTTAAATGCATGTCTTTTAAAAGTATTGGGAGTGCATAATGTAGGCCAGATTAAATATGCAAATATTGTTAAATTTTAGACTGTAAACTTCATTAAATTCAGTAAATGTAAAATCGGTACGATATTAGTTACAAATAAAAAAAAAATACTTTGTTAAAAACCGCCAAACACTAAACGAAAACTTTCAATATACACGGTGGAATTTAATCGGTGAACAGGAACCCATTTTTCTAACTCAGTAATCGATGGCGGTCACGTTTATGTAGTACTTAAGTGGAACCAAGTCTTTTTTTAGCATAAATTTTTTTTATGTTGAATTTAAAATTTATTGTCATGTCACCCTACTAATGGTTTAGTCTGAAAAGTTTAATACCTCTTTTCAAACTATCAGCCATAGAAACTTAAAACATAAATGAGCAATAACCACTCACATGCTTTAATTTTTGCGATAGACTCTATTCCTATGTAAAATAAGAGCGATGCATGGCTGATAGTTTGAAACTAAACCATTAGTAGGGTGACAATAAATTTTAATTTAAGTTTAATTTCAACATAAAAATTTGTTATGCTAAAAAAAACTTGGTTCCACTTAGTACTACCTACATAAACGTGACCGCCATCGATTACTGAATTAGAAAAATGGGTTCCTGTTCACCGATTAAATTCCACCGTGTATATCTTTTTTCTAAATTGCCGCCATCTTGCTTATAAAACACTTATAACTTTTTTTAAATACAGTTTTGGCAATAAATTAATAATAAATGTGAAAACTATGCGTTCAGCTATCGGTAAATATCAAATGATATGTATATACATAAGTTCCGAGAAATTCAGTGGTATCGGCCGAAATCGAAGAAGGAAGGTTTACGACCACAGCTTCTTTGTTCACCCGTTTGACAGATAATTCTAATCTTAAATAAAACGAAGTATAGGTACCTATTTATTTGTGGTTTCCGAGTGAGATTGAAAGATGTGAATGCGCTAACCATTCAAGTTCCTCAATGTTATATAATTGTACATACCTATACCATAGTTTGTGTCAGTGCTCGATTTGGTAAAATTGTATATCTACCCATATAACAATAATCACAAAATTGAGAAAAAAACGACTTCAATTGATTTCTCAGACTTCGAATTGGTGCCAACGAAGGTTATGATGGTCCCGTGTTTAATCGTTTGTCGTCGTTGCCGTCACGTTCTAACAAGTATGTGAGTGCGAAAGTGACGCGTAGTACCTACGACAAACGGTAAACGCTTGACAATCTTAAGCCACCTGTTCGATCAAAAAAAAAATTGAAAATCAGTTCACAAATTCTCGGTAATATCGAGTAACATACATACAAAAATGTTGCATTGAAACCCTCCCCTTTTTTGGAAGTTGGCTAGTAAACAAACTTTACTAACGGATTAATGTCATAATAGAGATAGTTCCACGGAGTTGAGGTCACGCACCACACATCAACATGTCATGTAAACACGGGGAATTTGAAATTAGTGTTCTTTATTCGTACTGACAGCAAACACAATTGCAACTGTAAGATTGACCAAAAAGTTTGTTCAAGCATAAATTAAAGAAATTATTTAGTTTATGGTTCAAGGGATTTGCTTCAATATTTTGACGCAAGTCATTCATTCGTTCATTACATTGTTTGCAATTAGTACCTACTTCATTTGGATGCGTGTGTAATCATTCACCTCAACTCTGGTGAAATTACATATACCTACCGAGTGGATAAAGTATAACATAACCCATCACAGCGTGACGTGACACTGACAGTGACAGCATAGTCTAGTAATTAGTGCGCACAAAGGTAAGCTTTCATTAGTACCGTGAATTTTGCAACTAGCTAATATTGCGGTAATTTATGATTATCACGCTATGTGTACAGTCAGCATCAAATACTTCATCGCAACTAAAGTAGTTATACAGTGCGGTTCGGTTCACTCAACTACAATACAATACACGATTACCTGAGTCACTAAATAATCTCGCATATTATTATTATTATACACGATGATTCTTAATCCGTGATCAGGAGTAGAAAAACATTAAAATTTAGCCCAAATTAAACTTATTCGGCGAGGTCTCAAGTTATTTCTTCACTGTTTAATTAATTAAAAGTGAAAACCTAATTAAAACAAATTACCACTTAATACATGGTCATCCTACAGTATAAAATTTAACTACGATACGTCAAGTGCCATCAGTATGGCGGGAAACGGGAATTTGACGGATCTTATGTCAGTAAAGACTCCTATCTACTCATTATCTTATCAGTGCAACACTGATAACGACGAACATAATTGGTAGGAGATTATGTTAACGTGCATTACCTAAACTTGGTAAAATCTTGAGCAAGTAAAGCAATTTGTTTTCATACAGTACAATTTAATAATTAAATAAAAACAATAAAACTGCATACCTGACCAACTAAAACAAAAAACATTATTTTAAACATAATTTAACAAGTGTTCAAAATGTCCACCGTATTGTTCTTGACACAGATCCGCTTGATTGTTCCTGTGATTGGATTGATTCACTCGAAATCTTCTTCAGCAAAGAATCTTAAGATTTGTTGATCCAAATCGTCAGGATGATGACGAGGTCGTCCGGGTGCTCGAGCATGTTGTGGCACTGTAAACTGTCCGAAGTCGCGAAGAATTTTGGTGCATGCGATTTATTAAATTGTGTCCGGGGGTCGGCGAAAAGTTTGGATGAAGTCCGTGAAATAACTGTTGGGTTCGCCTTGTGCTATTCGTTTGTATTGACAAATGTACAGTATCGCAACGCTGTATGTTTGAGTACGGATGTGGTGAAGGCATGATTTTTGGTGAATAATTATAATTTTCTCATTCAATATCCGTGACTATGACTTTGTTTATTATGCGTATGACAACAGTGATTGACAATGTCATGGGCAAGGTTTACTCATAAATTGACAATTGCTAATAACTTTGTAAAGAGATTACAATACAACCTCATTAAATCCGATATGGTAGTAGTACAGTGACAAGAATTTTAGGATAAAATTTAATTCAAAATTAAAACATCATTAAAAAATTTGTAAATTTGTTTTCACGTAATTACTACTTTAACGTAATCCCCATCAATTACTGAGTTAGAAAAAATGGTTCCTGATCACGGATTAAGAATCATCGTGTATAAGTCGTACTGAACAATTTTTAATAAGGGATCAACACCAAAATAGCAAAAAAAAAAAAACATTTCATGATTTTTCTTTCGTGATCTCAATATTTTTAGTAGCAAAGCTTTTTTTGCTAACTAAAAGTTTTTAAGTATGACTTATACAGGATGTTTTTATCTATTTGCTTTAAATTTAAGGCAAGATTATTTGGGTCAAGCGTTATTAATATATATAAGAAACTAGTGTCTTAACTCTTACTGTTACCTATTGAGTTATTAAATAAATAAGTTCCATGACTGAACAAGTTTATTGCAACCTTTATTACATCTTAACTTAACTTGTATTGTTATTCTTAAAGTCTCACCATTTCATTTATTATGTCTGAAAAGGAAAAGAAATATGTTTTTTTTTAACTTAATAAAAGCCGATATACCTACATGCCAGGCAACTTTTATTAAGGTCCCAAGTAACTTGACCAATTTAACGTAAATAAATATGAATACCCTGTATAATATATAAGGTCATGCTTTGCAAACATAAATTTGTTTGTCACCAATTACCTACGAATATTTTGTACTTCATGTTTTATACGATTATAACTTAAGTAGGTACCTACTGCGGAATGAGGTATCGAGACAAACTAATGTGGCTTTACGATACTATAATAAAAAATGTATATAGTTAGTATTGATATCCTAATAAATAAATAAAAAACTCAGGGAAGACCCTGGGTGTTACTATTTCGCTACTTTATTTGCAGTTGCTACAAAGTATTTGACGCTGACTGTACTACATTTATACAAAATCAGTCAGAATACAATTCTCCACTAAGTTTTGTAGGTAAGTAAATAACGTTTTAACCCCTATCTAATCTCCAATCGCACTGTCGAAGTTGGATAACGCAGCGGTCGAACAGTTCATCAATCAAGGTGGATATTCGGCTTATCAGTACCTTGTGGGCATTGCCGATTTCTCGTCGAATGACAATTTTGCTCAAGATGTAAATCATGGAATAAGATTATTATAATAATAGCAAGCAAAGAAGCAATCTTGACAAGTCTTTTTTATAGAAAACAGACAGGAACATAACTCATAGAAAAAACAGTTAGTTATAAGTCATATTCGATTAACATTATTTTTTTGTTGTTTTCAAAACTACAATTTATTGTCAGCCTCCGTAGCCTAGTTGGTAGTGACACTGCCTACGAAGCTGGAGGTTCCGGGTTCGAATCCCGGCGAGGGCATTACTTGCGTATTTATTTATCACAAATATTTGTTCCTTGGTCATGGCTGTCTATGTATTTAAGTATCTGTATGTATTTATTCATTATATACAGTATGTATCACCGCGTAGAGCAAAGAAAGAAACCCATTAATATTTAGATCATACTAAACAACTTTTACTATGGGGCCAAACTCGAATTCGTGAAAAAAAAAATTACTCTCCCATACAACGTGTTCATGATCACGCAATCAAAATGTATGAAATTGTCCAAATTTTTCTCGTGAATTCGGGTTTGGCCCCATAGTAAAAGTTGTTTAGTATGGTCTAAAAATTAATGGGTTTCTTTCTTTGCTCTACGAAGTGATACATACTGTATATCGTCGCCTAGTACCCACAACACAAGCCTTAATTGAGCATACCGTGGGACTAGGTTGATTTGTGTAAAATGTCTCAAGGTATTTATTTATTTATTATAGATATTTATTTATAAACATATATTAATTCTAACTAATCTACTTAACCTAACCTATATCTAAGATTGGCCCTTGTGGCAATTGTAACGAGGATGCTGGCGGCATTTCCTCGCTGTATCGCAATACAAATGCGTTGTGCGAGGAAGTCGCCAGCTCTTTGGTCTTTAGTTTCGCGATCTCAGCAAACAATTTGCGTGCGCTGGGGCTCCATGAACCTAAGGTTTCATACATAGATATTTTGTCTTCATAAATTGTATAGATTTATCTTTAACTATGATCTATTCGAAGATTACTGACATTATCTCTAAGGTTAACTTTTATATTAATGTTTCGTACCTATTCACTCAATTAACATATGTGATGTGATATTTAATGTTAATTTAAATGTAATGCTAAGTTATTATTATTTTATATTTATTTTTTGACATCATTTTATTGTACGATATTTTTTGAAAATCATAATTTAAAGTCATGTAGATTAGTGTATCATAATTTATATTGTAATTTATTTTGTGAGATAAAGAAATCAAATCAAATCAAATATTAACTTACATAAAAAAAATATGTTAAAACAAAACAGGTTCAAAAAGTAATAATTTTTCTCAAGTACGAAAATTGCATCGTTATTCTGCATTTGCATATTTTAACATGAAACCAGTGGAATTAGATTTGTTTTGTACCAGGAACTTGATTACGCGGACTATAAAAATAAACTTTGCAGCAGCTGAAACTCATCACATAATTTCCATTTTGTAAGGTTGGGATATTATAAACTTCACTTTTTTGTGAGTAAGTAGGGTTGCTGTAAAAAATCATTACCTATTAACCTAATTATAGAAGACTTGCTTAAGTGTTTAAAAGTTCAGTCACGATAAAGCGACTGTACAGCCTGCAGGTCTATCCAAGATGCCATTCAATAATCGTATACGATAAACGATAAGTCACGTGACCATAATAATGCATGAAAATGGTCACGCGACTTTTTGTTTGTTTGTTTTACTTATCGCTTATCGTATACGATTGCTGAATGCCATCTTGGCTAGGCCTGCTGTACAGTCGACGTCAAAGATATCGTTATGGTTTAGGTGCCAAGAATATATTTACACGACTTTATTGCCTTGACATTAAGGTTGTGTAAACATATTTTTGACACCTAAACCGTAATGATATCTTTGACGTCGACGTACAACTATAGGTACATTACAATTCTCATATGACCCGTACCGTAGCACTCAAATAATGTGTATATATGTATTTGTTTATTGATATAATAAAACGAATTATACATAATAAATAAAACAATGAACGCTTAGTTCTAGAACACTCGTCATAAAAGTGTGTTGTTAATTGGTAAGTAATGTCTTTGTATTTTTTTAATGTCAATACAATTACAATCATAATAGTACATGATGATGTACCTACACTGTATACTTAAATGTATCACCTCCATAATCCAAACATTGTTTTTTTGTTTCTTTTTGGTCCATGTCATATACAATGGTACGGAACCTTTTGGACGAGCATGCGATGACAAATTTCAGTCCTCTTATGTCTACTTGACAATGTTTTTAGCTATTTTGTTTCATATCATATCACTAACAATGGTTGCATAAACTTTCGTGGGCGGGTCCGAATCAAACTTAGCCGGGTTATCACTACATAGTATACGTATAAAATAAAGTCACTTTTTCTGTCCCTATGTCCCTTTGTACGCTTAATTCTTTAAAACTACGCAACGGATTTTGATGAGATTTTTTTAATAGGTAAAGTAATTCAAGAGGAAGGTTTTTATGCAGGTATAGTACCCGTGCAAAGCCGGGCAGATCGCTAGTTTTTATATAAAAAGACAAGTCTCATGAGAGTCATGAGTCTTCATGAGGTCATGGTGTCTTCATGAGGGTCAATTGCATAAAAATCACAAAAGCGTCAATTGCGTTACGAAAGTTAATTATACTTGTTAGACTATATTGTATACTCTGTCCAACAAACTTTTGGCAGTAGAAAAAGGTAGCAAATCAACAAAATGTAGGTAAGTGCATTTTGTTGATCGCTCACAAAAAATTTTAAATTTTTTTCTCTCAAAAGTTGTTACACAAAATTTAACTATTTAACACAAAATTTAGTTTTCCTAACTAGTGCGGAAAAGTTAACTCCGCGCACGCTTCGTGTGCGTAAATTTCTCTTTTTAAGGCACTTGTTGTGAAAAAAGTCGTTCGATACACGTATAAAAACTTCTTTTTAACTCGGGTGATTGTCGCCCTTTTTTTTCGCCAATGCCTCGTTTTTTTATAACTAGTGGGGGAAAGTAAACTTCGCGTACGCTACGCGTGTGTAACTTTCTCTTTTTAAGGCACTTGTTATGAAAAAAATCATTCGATACACGAGTAAAAACTTCTTTTTAACGCGGGTGATTGTCGCCCTCGTTTCACTCGGGCTCCAACTTTCACCCTTGTCTAAAAATTTTTTTTTGCACTTGCATCGAAATGTACTATTTTGCACCTGTATCGGAATGTACTATTTCATTAATGGCCTTTGCTATACTTTTTTTGCAATCGGCAAGTGTTTAGATGAATTTATGTTCATTTGTTAGAAAAATAAACACGAGGTGTACGTAGATATATTCATTGTACCGTGGTAGTGACTACAAATAAGTAGATTTTATACTCATCACGGACAATACAAATTCAAAGTAGCGGCTCAGAATGATGGATCCATAATGTATAAGTTATAACTGACAAATAAAGGTATATATCAATTTGATTGATTTGCATAAACAAACCGTTTTGTTGTCAACTTGTTATGCTTGTTTAAA
Organism: Thaumatotibia leucotreta; assembly: GCA_025490895.1. Classification (NCBI taxonomy): domain Eukaryota; kingdom Metazoa; phylum Arthropoda; class Insecta; order Lepidoptera; family Tortricidae; genus Thaumatotibia; species Thaumatotibia leucotreta. Next base: position 33,815 of record JALPQI010003262.1, read on the forward strand.
ATTCTTAAAGCGTGTCAGTTACTCTAAATCTACCACACAAAGCTTAAGTGAACAAATATTAAATTCCTACGAAAATTGCTACAGATAAGTAGCCCTATTTTTATTAAATAAACAATACTTATGTTAGCTTTCTTTGTAAAAAGTCCCATTTAAGTCACTTATCCTAGGAAAAGAAAATCTCGGAAGTAAGTTTGTTTTAGTAGGTATGGGGTCGCTTGCCCAAGTAGGAGTAACCTCCATACAAAAATACCTTATTTTTTCTGTACTGAACCCATCGTGCGTGGGTCCGACTCTCACTTGGCCGATATAGATGTTTTTTTTTCATTCAAAGACCACACCAGTGTTATTATCACTGATAAAGCCGTGTTCAGTCGCCATTAAATATATCGCAACTGAGCTCTCAGCCCACCTGACGGAAAACAGGAACTGAGGCCAATGTGTGAAAACATAGTGATAAAAAAATCGGCTATGCGCTGTCTACCCTGAGGACTTAGATGGATTGCCTCTATCTATGCCAGTAATTACACCGGCTAACTTACCCCCAAACCGAAACACAGCAGTGCAAATACTGCTATTTAGTGGCAGGTTAACAGGTAAGACGGTGTTAGCATCCGGGCGGACCCTGCACGAGGTTCCACCACCTGCAAAAATATCTGAACATGCACTCTGACACCATGACAATAGAGGCCTGTTTAGATATTTATGATTAACCTGGACGCTTCGATAAATCTGATGACTGTACATGAGATTGCGCAACAGTTCGGTGCCCCACTTACCAATCAGGAAACTTACTCTAAGCTGTGCGGGTCACAAGTTTGACCAACATTCGGGTGTACCTTGTAAGGGCTCGCCTATATCTGGAATACAATGTAGCTGTTGTAAACTGTGCTGGTGTTGTCATGGATGTACATGTGTACCTACAGTCAGCAGCAGATATCGATAAACGGGCAGGGTGTTCAAAATGAACTTGGCACGACCTTGTTGCTAAGATATCATTATGAACAGGGTTACTCGCTTTAGCGATAATAATATCTGCTGCTGACTGCAGGGACTGGAACCGTTATTTTCTCCATTTAAGAAGTTCTTTTATCGTTCTTTTTCGATCTTCGGTATATCAATTGTAAATTAATTGAGTAATTTAAAAATATGATATTATTGTAAATAACATAAAATACTAAGCACTACATAAAGAGTATACAACATTTTAAAATATTGGGCTATTTCGAGGTTTTTGTAAAATGCCGATTTCGGTCCCTGGCTGACTGTACCAAATCATTCGTGTCGGTACTTTAAGTACATTGAAATAAGAGTCATGTGTGTCGGCGTTTACGGGTTACTACAAGTCATTAAAAATGAAAAGGTAATAATTTGTTTTAGCACCTCGCACCACAAATGTTTGCCTGTCTTGCCAATGTTGCAAAGTGACACTTACGTTACCATTTACCCGATGTGCAATACAGAATTGAAAACCTCCTCCTTTTTTGAAGTCGGTTAACTAGTCCATCACGCTCGCTCCAATCCATCAGTGCGAGTGTAATAGACTACTTCACGTATTGAGTACTTGTCAATTCATGGTACGGGTAGGTACTAGGTTACCATTTACAGTTTACAATGTTTTATATTACTTAGGTACTGAAATAAGTGAATTAATTTAATTTAAAGTGATGACACATAAGGTATTAAGGAAACCAATAATCCTGCGTTTAAAAAATAAGCCTACCGCCAACATAAAAATAGTGACTATTGAAAATTTGTGTTTGTAACTAGGTAAAGTCCATTTCAAATACGAAGGCCCGATTCCACTTGACAAAGTCATTTAGGCGTCAACAACAGGATCAGTGATAACAAAAGATACCTGGCAATATCCATTTGTGTCGTGATATTTTTGCATACATCGGTGTATGACATGTGCCAATTTGTAGTGGACCAATGAAATGATAATTTTTTTGAGTGGCATCGGGCCTTCGTATTTGAAATGGACTATTACCTACTACTTACTAAAGACTGACACATTCAAAAACTCGAAATTTCAACGTAGACCCGTAGTGATCGAAATATATACGTTAATATAAAATATATTATGTAATATTACGGTAGGTCTTCAGGTTTATACCACGATGATAAGTTGTTACTGTCTTATATATATGAACACATTCACAAAATGTTATATTTGCAAGAGGTAATCCCTATACCTACACTTAACAAATTGCAACGTTACCAATCAGATTGTAAGACATTTCAAACTAGTTTTTATTTTGACATGGTCCTAGAGATGCTTAGGGTTCGAATTCCGCTCTGTAACGCTCTTCTTCACTATTGATAATTAATTAACGTAGCACTTGTCTTTACCGCTTAGTGTTCCGAAAACCGTATCCCTATGTTATTATAAATCCTAGAAACATAGCTTTCTCCAACTTTCGGTTATCTAAAACACGAACCTCCTATTTTAGAATTACCAGCTCTCGTTGAAAAACTACGTATTTTACACAGTTGTCTCATAAATAACTATTATAGCACGACATTAAAGTGTTAGTAAACATTTCGTAACAGCGATGCGGAAGGTACCTTTTGTGCCTAATTGAAGCATGGCCGCAAATCGTAACCCATTTGTGTCAATCGCAGCTCCGTTTCTCTTGGCACTCGTGAGTTGATACCCTTCCGAAAATCATCATCAGCCTATGATAATGATAATCCACTGCTGGATGTAGGCCTCTCCTATTGATTATGCGTATAAACGCATTAGGAGGTAAATGCCCATAATCGCCACGCTGGGCAAGCGGATCGGCGATCGCAGTAATGTGTCCACTATGATGACGCGGCTGCCCATCATCAATCTTTTATCAAATATAGTGGTCAGTGACACTTCAATCCCTTAGTCGACTCTTACGACACCCGCAGGAGGAGTTGGGGTGGTGACAAATGTATTCTTACTGCCGTCAGCGTCACCACACGGCTGAAAATAATATTCAAATAAATAGATCTTTAAATAAATGGACACTTGGCGAGAAGTAGCAATGGGCGGTGGACGAAGCAGGTTACTAAATGGTGGCCAGGGTGCTCAAGAAGATCTGGGTGCTTAGACAAGTTGCCAATCGCTAACGCTTAATCGTCAATTATAAACGAAAGGCAGCTGTCTTTGTCGCACTTATATGAAAGAGTGACAGAGAGGAAAACTACGATACGCCACAAAGCGTTAGCGATTGGCAACTTGGCTAAGTATCCTGCTGGGAGACCGCCGACAAGATGGTGCGACGACGTCTGCCGAACCGCAACAAAGCAGTGGATGCGACTAGCACAGGACCGAGGAAAGTGGCGTAATAAAGAAGAGGCCTATACCCAGCAGTGGGTGAACACGGGTTGAATAGAGAGATACATTTAATTACAAAATATTAACAGTAGAATAGTGCATTACGATACAAGTGCGAAAAATATGAAGCTTGAAACGAGTGGCGCTAAATTAAAAAAACAACCGAAGGGAGTGGATCAGTTACTCGCATGATTTGATGAACAATAAACTTCGAGAGAGATGAAACTAAATAAATCATGTGATAAGCAAAGGTTGCACTACAAATTGGGTTTAGAGTAGAGGACGATATTGATAACATGTTTATATAAATAAATATGGACATGATTAGACGCATGAAAACAAATATAACGCGGGAAACTCCAGTTTCGTTGGCAGGGTCAATACAACCCTCGAAAAAATCAAAACTAAAATAAGCTTTCTAGAATTGAAAAGCTTTAAAAAAATGTGTTTTAAGTACTTAGTGGCAGTCCTAACGTCGAATAATTGATATATCTCGGGGTACATATAAAAATATTTAAATATTTTGGTGTTAAATGGAATAAAATAAAATAGCTCAGTGAGCCAATATCTGTAGGTAACATTATAAAAATGAAATTAGATAATATTTTGAGACCTAGTAGCAGTTACTTGTAGATTAAAAATAAGCACTAAGGCAGAGTTAGATAAAAATTATTAAAGTGTTTCATTGCTAATCAAGTAAATCTTCCAAAGCACCATGTGTCGATTGCAAAAAAAAATACATACCTATCTAAAGTCCACAATGAAAACAGAATTTAACGCCACAATTTTCATGTTACGAATTTTTCATAGTAGGTACAATCGAAACGATCATGATTTTTGTTTTATCCCTATCGACCCAGTATCACGTATAGTTAGATAAAAAAAAATTATTTCATTAAATATGATGGTAAGTAATTGTAGTTCAATTACAATTACTTACTTACCTCGAAGCTAAGTGAATTTAACTTGTACATGTCTATTTAAGTTTAAGTTTTTTTATTTAAAATCAATACAATGTTAGTCAAGTAAATGTAATCAAGTTTGTTTTATTAAGCTTTAAGTTCTTAACATTTAATTATTAAACCACGTACCTGTGATCATAAAGTTTCCTAAGACACTTACAACGTGATGACATCGTTGGGAAAACGTCGGCAATACACTGAATTGCACCGATCATTAATCAACTTCGAAAACCATTCACTCACATACCTCTATAATTAGCTACTGACATTTAGTACAAATTTGTCGCTACACAAGTGCACATGGGAATGCGAACTATATGAAGTACTTCTGGAAAATGAAAGCTGTGTATCAATGTAATCAAACTTACAAACTTAATCGGACACAAAAATTAAAGAGCTTGAAAAATTCGAATGAAAAACAAATTAGCACAAAAATACTTTATTTACATACTTGCCTACACTTAAATCTTATTCTACTTAATATGTATTTAATACATTGTAATGGCACTGTGCATTGCAGCGTTTACAAAGCTTAACAACATCGACTGTCAGGATCGCTCACTGCAAACAGATTTAGAAACTTACTACACGCTCAACCGACAGTGTTTTTACTTAAAATACAGAAAAAACAAGAGTACATTCAAAGGAAAATTATTGCGAAGAAAAAGTACAATCGATTAAAGAATTTCTAAGTACAAATAGGCCAATTGAATAATTTAGTGTTCGTGAGATTTACATCGCGTGTTCTAGCACTGTGCATCCTGTAATCGTCTCGCTTAAGAAACTATACTTAACGTATCATATCGAAACTATTAGGTGAACTCATTATCACAAGGTTATCACATCCAATGACGGAGAAGTCACCGGGGGCAGTTATTGTCACTTGGAACGACAACAGCTCTGCGAAATTAACGAATGGTTTGGAAACCACTTGTATTGATTAGAATGGATTGGATCTCAATAAAATCTTTGAAATATGGGAATTTCAGATGAATCTACAAAAACCTTTTTAGTAGATTAATATTGTTGCATTGCATTAAAAATCATCAGATTTACGTATAAGTTTTCAATTTCACTTACGAGAAACGAAGTGTTTTTCTTTTCATTATTTTTTGGATTCCTGTTTTTTTACTTGTACGTCAAGGTGGTTCAAAATTGAGATCAACCCATCCTCATGATGTTTCGGCGCCGCAGCAGCCGCTCCATTGCGTAGAACACGCGATCCGACCCTCAGTATGGACACACTACTCCCGATCTTCCAGGCACTCCAGATATGGAATCAGGGAAGTGGACCTTGCAAATATCCCTCCACGTCTTATCGGCTTGCTTCCTCGGATGTCTTTCCGCGTTCGCGTACCCGTTGTAACCATTGTAACCGTAGGGATACTGGTTTTGGTAACCGTAATTTGGGTTTCCATAGCCGTTGTACCCGTAAGATCTTCTTCCGTTGCCGTTAATGGCATCGTAAAGGGCATCGAAAAATGGGGCACTGTCGATGGACGAAACTGCTAGTAGCAGAACGATCGCGATGACCAGGAGACGTATGGAAGACATTGCGGAAGGATCGCAAGTGGCAATTGTGTCAATTCAGTTCGCGGTCAATGTGACCTCGATCCGCGGAAGCTCGCAGCGGGGCTGTGCAGTCGCGAATGGTGTCGGGTATACCCGCCGCCGGCTTATATACCGGCCTCGACTCATCCGACGGCGGCGAGCAGGCGCGTGCGCCGGGTTCACGGTCTCCACCCTGGAATCGCATTGAAGTGTTGACACTTTACAGATTACAGAGGTTAGGTTGCTACGTCTGGTGAGACAACCTTACGTCACTACTTAAAACGCCGTTAAAGGAATAACAAGATATCAAGGTTTTCATTTCAGATTACTCAACAGCCAACATAAAAAATATAACAAATATATGCCTAATGTTCGGCGCGTGAATAGAATTTCCGTTATGTAAATAAATTTTGAACGTGACATGCCCAGGTGCTCGGACTTTCCTGTTATCAGTTGTATGGCAGTTGAACTCTTCTTGGACGCAATGTTAAGGTAAGTCAAGTTCAGCGCCGCTGTCCGTTCAACTCCGGCCATGAGATGCATTTCTTGATGACCAAGTCAGTCCGGTCTTTTGTTCATGTAATTTATAGTTTTATTTATGTTTATTGAGATGATTCATCCCTTTTATAGCGTTTATTTACCGACAGTAGCTATAACAAGATTCATTCATGGTAATTTTATCGTTTCGCTTGCTCGGTCATTTACATACATACTTTCCTTTGTAGTTCCTAGTGTTTGTAAAGTTTATTTTTTATAGTCGATAAAACTTTAATTAAAATAGTACATTGTGCATCAAGGGAGGTAAGTACGGAATTACTAACGAGAGTGTTAGAAGCCCGACGCCGTCAGGCGGAGAGCTTTTATGACTCGAGTTAGTATTCCGCTTACCTACCGTGATGCATACAATGTTTTTCATCACACTTGCCGACAAAAAAATAAGTTTTAAGACATAATATTATTAAATGACGTACTGACATTTCTATTACTCCCTAGGCAATTTCACTTTTCTATTACTCCCGCTACGCGCGCAAGCAATGGCGCGCTTAGACAGGCAAGTGTGATGAAAAACTTATTACTTATTTTACTTCCTTTTTTTAGAATAATGTAAAATTTTTAAATAATGATAACCGTATATTTTTGCAAGAGGCAAACCCCTAATTTTTTCTCTTATACAGTGTGTGGCCTACAACCGGGGTGAAAATTTAAACGGTGCATTAATAAGCTGATCAACAATCATTTCCACATATTGTAATTAAAAAAAAAAAAAAAATTTTTTTTTGTAATTTTTTGTTCATGTGTTTTTCATTAATATGGATTAATTTACTTGAATTAAAAGTTATCAATAACTTATTATTTTTAAATCATTGAAAACTGTACAATTTTTTTTTTAAACCTTAGCAAATTAGTGTAAAAATAAAAACAAAATTATTGTTATGACTTCGTACCTGGTATACTATCAAGATGTACCTATATGCGACTGACAAGCTACGACATCGTGATGCCAAGATCCAGTATTAAAGGTCCATAGCTTTGAATGACAATATCTCCGAACTTAACCACTTTGAAACACTAAGACCTTTACAGGATTATTGCCGATAGTCTAAGGAGTCACTCATTTCATTTTTCTCCCGTGTTAAGGGCCACACACTGTATATAAGCTAATACTAGTAGTAATTTGATGCTGAAAATACATTGTGACTATCTCACAATTCTGACGTATTAAAGAGAACCTTGACAGTAATTCCCTTTGCTTGTGACTAGTTTCTTGTAAATATTTTCCTTGCATAATGTAATTCCTTTTAAATTGATGACTCGTTGTTATCTGTGTTTCTAAAATACAACGTAATAGTCACGGGTAAACATATATTATGAACTTTGGCATCCATTATCTACTTAGAAACATATATTAAAATAAAACCGGCCTGGAGCATGTCTGGCCCACTTTACGAGTAAGGGATACCCCGAAAAAAAAATTGACTTTTTTTCTCTACCTCTTTGTCGGCGTAATGAATATGTATTGTATAGGTACCTATACAAAATTTCAATATTCTAGTACTAACGGCCAAAGAGCTATGCTGCAGACAGACAGACAGATGGACAGACAGACAAACGGGACAGACGGAAAGACGGACGGACGGACAGACGGATATAGCGAAACTACAAGAGTTTCTAATTTTGCTACGGGACCCTAAATTTGCTTGGTTATTTTGTATTTATGTATACTGTACAAAAAATAAAAAATCAACATATTTTTAGGTACGTAAAAATTATAAGTTATTTTTTTTTGGAATACCTACAGGGTTAAAATCTTTCGGGTTATTAACGGACACTGTATAAGCGAGGTGCTATAGGTTCCATTAATAAATAAGTTAACAATACTATAATTATATCCCATTCATGATTTGTAACATGTTTATATCACCACAATGTCAATCGGTACGCAATGTACGCATCAACGTATTTAAACGCAATTATTGTATGGGACGTGTCTGCTGCGAATCATGTCCTTTGTCCCATGTGAATGGCTCCACTCAACCAGAATGCTAGCAAGATACGGCAAATAGGGTGCCTAATAACAAGACCTAATTGAATCGCGAGCAACTACAGAACATTATTTTATTAATGTATATTTTTGAGACCAACAAAATGATATTTTCTCCTTTGTAAGATTTATATGTACAACTTTTTATTTTTTTGTATAAAATATTACTTGAATGTGCTTATTAATCTGATGGACTAAATGTAAAAAAAAACAATTACCATTAAATTTGAAAATATTATGTATCTTCTTAGAAAATATGAAAAACAAAACAACCTCACAGTATAAAGATTAAATACCTGGGGCCCGTTTCTCGAAAGCTTGTAACTTGTAATACAAGTTGAAGTCTCTAGACTTCCGCTTGTATTATAAGTTAAAAGCTTTCGAAAAATAGACCTCTGTACAAAATACGTAAGGTAAAGTATACCAATGCAATACATAATACTTGTTTTGTGATCGTTAGGCAAAATCAACACCTTTTTTCGAACTGTTAAAATATTTTATATGAAATACATAAAAGTGACGTCACGTTTATATATCGCCAAATTACCTACTCCTTTAAGTTCATTTCCAATTTATGAAATAAAAGTCCTGTACAAAAATACTGCAATCTGCATTTTATAGTCATCATAATATGTAGTTGTAAGTCGAATATAATGTGAAATAATTTATTTTCACGACATGCATCATGCATCACAAAGGGGGAGGCCTATGTTCAGCAGTGGACGTTTTTGCATCATCATCATCATCCAGCCTATGATAGTCCACTGCTGGACGTAGGCCTCTCCTTTTAATTAGGCACGCGTATGGACGTATTAGGAGGCAAATGCCCATAATCGCCACGCCGGGCAAGCGGATTGGCGATCGCAGTAATGTGTCCACTATGATGACGCTGCTGCCCATCATCAATATTTTATCAAATAATGGTCAGTGACACTTCAATTCCTTAGTCGACTCTTACGACACCCGCAGGAGGAGTTGCGGTGGTGACAAATGTATTCTTACTGCCGATGCTGTCACCACACGGCTGTTTTTGCATCATGCCTATTATTTTCATAATTATTATAGGCACAAGAAATCTAAATATTCGTTGCCTATGTTACGGAAGTGATACTTTAACAATGCACATATGTAAATCAGTTACCTATATGCAACATGCAATTTTCGGGTTTCGAGCCACTCATTCGAGCAGGGGAACCAATTTGAGTTACGAGTGGTCAATAAAAATCGTGTTGAAATGATGGTCAATATTTTTTATTCAGCCAAAGGCAAAATACATATTATTTTAAGGTGTATACAGGGTGGTCCAAACCTTGACGTCAATAATTTTGTTTTAGATTCCTCACGTCATGAGCTATCAGATATACCCCATGTATGTTAGCCGATTTTTTGTAGTTTTCGAGTTATGAATTTTTGAAAAATGTTTTTTGAGAAATTCTGGAATGAATAAATTTATTAATAAAAAAAAACTGTAAGGTTTTTTAACTAGTTTCTTTTTGTAAAAGTATAACTACAAATAATGCATTTACTGACAAAAAAATTAGCGTCCTCACTTTGATACAAGTAGGATAGAAAAATACCGAATTTGAAATTTTACGCTAAAAACGCATCAAAATAGCATTAATGTACGTAAATAAAAAAATAAAACATATCCCAAGGATTTTCGGTAATGTAAAGACTGCCCTAGACCTTAAACCTTCGTAAAAGCAAAAAAAAGTGATACTTAATAATGAGGATTTTTCGGCGTAGTCGGTCAAATTCTAAATATTTAATTTAAAAATAAAGTAAAATTTCGTCTCTTTTGTTGTTCTTATCAATAAACAAAGACAAAAAATACCACGAAAACTCAATTTGTGTAGTTATACAAGTCATTTTTTACTACTTTAAAATTATAAGCTTTTTTAAGTTTATTTGACCGACTACTCCGAAAAATCCTCATTATTAAGTATCACTTTTTTTTTGCTTTTACGAAGGTGTAAGGTCTAGGGCAGTCTTTACATTACCAAAAATCCTTGGGATATGTTAAGTTTTTTTTTTTTATTTACGTACGTGTGAATGCTATTTTGATGCATTTTTAACGTATAATTTTGAATTTGGTATTTTTTATCCTACTTGTATCAAAGTGAGGACGCTAATTTTTTTGTCAGTAAATGCTTTATTTTTAGTAATACTTTTACAAAAAGAAAATATTAAAAAAATTTAATAGTTTTTTTTTATCAATAAATTTCTTCATTACATAATTTCTCAAAAAAAATGTTTCAAAAATTCATAACTCGAAAACTACAAAAAATCGGCTAACATACATGGGGTATATTCTGATAGCCCATGACGTAGGTAACCTAAAAAAAATTTTTTGACGTCAAGGTTTTGACCACCCTGTATAAAAATACTCAAAAATGTATCCCAATCCACTTCATTTTTGTGTAATAAGAACGTCGTAACGTATATAGGTATAAGAGTATTCTTTCAAGACATATTTTTGCTCTTGACTGTTCATTAGATTTGTACATTCATCAATATCATCTTGATTTTTTTTAAAGATCACCAAGTAATGACACAAATCCCAGCTCTCAAAATATAACAATTGCTTCTGAAGTACTAAAGAACACAGTTTACAATATTTTTATTCAATTTTCGTATCAAACCCCAATACGGAAAAACAATGTTGACGAAAAACTTATCAATAGAAACACAAATGCTCTCTCAGACCCGATTACAATGTAACAATGTTACACATAACGAATCGTTGAAGAACAAATGAACAAGCGAATACAAGCCAACTACCCAAACGTTTTCCAATCGAAATGCTCACAAAGTCTGGCGAAATACCGACGAACAGGCAATAATGGCGATAGCGGTGCAGGAATTTAATAGGCTTAGCTTTATACACTATGGTTATACCAAGTTATGGCCTTTAGGTAATTAACCGGAATTTCCTCCCACGCAATCCAGCTGTGGAATTAACTCTACCGAGGTTTTCTCAAAAAAAAAACATGCCGAGAGCATGTCGGGCCATGCTCAGTATAGGATTCCGTAGTTGTTTAAAAACGGCTGACGTCTATTATGTTCGCCATAATTTAAAGCCTACTGTATAAGCTGAGTATTCAAAATTTATTTTATATTTTTTTGGACCCACGCCACGGATGCAAAGTTAGAGGGGGGGACAGAGTCTTTTTTTTATTTTGGAGCAGTTATCTACGAAAATACCTACTGAGCTCAGAAAAAAAAACATTTTTAAGACCCTTATTGAATTAAAATTACCTATTCGACATGCAACGATACCCCACACTACAGGATAATATAAATAAAAATAAAAATAAAAAAATTGATTGGAATATTTTATTCTACCACTTTGTCAGCATAATAATTACATGTACCAAATTGCAAACTAGTACTAACGGCAAAGAGCTGTTCTGCGGGCAGACAGACGGACAGATTGACATGACGATAAATAAAACACTCTAAAAATAAGTAGATTTTTAAAGGGTCGGGAACTCACATGTGAATGTAAATGTGGAATTTTAGGCGTCCTTAGGCTACGGTAGTTATTTACCATCAGCACTGTAAGGTATATTTATCAACGTTGTGGTATAAAGAAGTAGAAAATGAGTACACTGAAAGATGTGCTCAGTACTTGTTGTTGCACGAGTCATTTCAAATTTATATTTTTGTAACCTAAGATAAAAAAAAATATCATTTTATTTAGTTTTGTTTTAAAGTTATAGTTTTTTATTTAATTTTTTTTTTTCAGTTGCTACTTTATAATTGTAGTTGATTTGTGTCTGAACAAACCTAAGGAAAAAAAAAGATGAAAAAGTGTTTCGTTACAATTTACCATTATCGAAACATGAATTAATAGATTATTTTATTAGATGTGTAGTATTTAGTTATGTAATTGAATTGTGTGCCTATCTAGCGGATAAACTTGTTTAATAAAAGCTTCAAGACAGGGTTAAATGTTACTAGTAACTGCTAGATAATCAAATAAATAAAGAGGACCATGCATCTCATAACCTTACCTTACCATTATTGTACAATGCAGTTTCATAAAGCACATGCCCCTTGATCTTTATAGGGCAAACGCCTTAGACGGTACACCTTAGAAAGCATTCCACTCTCCCTTTGTGGGGTCACCATGCCTGAGACATGGCGACGAAATTGGCTGCTTAAATTTTCCGGATTATTTAGAACAGATAGTTAGAGTATGTTCGAAAAGTGAAGTTCAACGTATGGGTAAGCCTAAAGGTGGATTTAGACCAAACGAGCGAATGCTCAGCCTGTTCCCCACTCTACGAAATTCGTTAGTTACACAAAACGTAATTCGTCGAAATTCCTTGATTTCGTAGAGTGGAGGATAGAATGAGCATTCGCTCGTTTGGTCTAAATGCACCTTTAGGTACTGCCAAATGCTTTTTGTAAATACTATCTGTAGCAAATACAAGCACTTCGTAGTATTTGTAAAAAAAGCTGATAATTATGTGTTGGATTTTCGACTTTGAAATTATAACCTAGCAACGATGCACCTGAGATCATGGCGACGGAGTTGGATGCTTAAATTTTCCGGATTATTTAGAACAGATAGAGTAAGTAAGTTTGAAAAGTCATGTGCGATATATGGGCGAGCCTTAGGTACTGCCAAATGCTTTCGCTTTTCGTAAATACTATCTGTGGCAACTATAAGAACTTAGTAGTAATATTTAAAAAAAAGGCTGATAATAATGTGTTAGATTTTCAACTTTTAAATTGTAACCTAGCAACGATGCTTTAATCGTGTGCTAACCCTACTCGGCTGCCCTACGCAGAAATCAAGTATCTCGAAATTTATCAAAAAAAGTTTTTTTACACCATTCGATTCACTGTTTTAAAATGCATTTTTTAGTATTTAAATTTTTTTTTATTAATTAATATTTTTCTAAATACAGAACTTTCAAAAATCCAAGTATCTTTTTTTAACGGGGTATTCTACGCTAAAAACAAGTATATACCCTAATTCTACGTTGAAATCAAGTATCTTGCAAAAGATACTTGAAATTCATATAGATTACTGAGTTACTTGACTTCAGCGTAGAAATATTGATATAGATCGCGGAGTTACTTGACTTTAGCATAGAAATATTGATATAGATCGCAGAGTTACTTGACTTTAGCGTAGAAATTTTCATTTTATTAGGATACCAAAACCTTATATTTATATATTTTATTTGAGTTTCGGGTAGAAATTGTCCTGTGGTACCTTTTTAATTCAAGTAATGAATATGGCTGTTTTTTCATAGTTCGGATACATACAGTTGTGTGCAAAATAATAGCAGCAGTCAAAAAATAGCAGTCAATAAGAAAATTAAAACTTGGAGGAATTATTTTGGGACTTTTTTTTGTTATTCAAGTACATAACATAATATTCATTCAAAATGAACTGCAAACTTTACTGAAGTAATATTGAAAGTAAGACAAACGTGGCCATGAAAACCAGCTATTTTACCCCCTAGCAGGAATGGTGTTCAAAACTGAAATACCTAATGGAAAATACACAATTGTGTGCAATTATTGTAGTTTCGTATCTTGTCTATTGTTGTCAACCAAAGCTTTACATATACACCCATCTCATCCAGAAATATATATTTTTTCCTGTATGACCATTTTCCTCGCAGAGTGTACAAATTTTGGCTTATTTCGATTTTTTGTTGAAGTTTCACCGATAACTTAGTTTGTTTCTTAGTGTTTGCTATGACCAGGGTTTCAGTGAATCAAACACACCAATTACTTCAATAAAAAATCGGAATAATCGAAAATTTGTACACTCTGCGAGGAAGATGGTCATACAGGAAAAAATATATATTTCTGGATGAGATGGGTGTATATGTAAAGCTTTGGTTGACAACAATAGACAAGATACGAAACTATAATAATTGCACACAATTGTGTATTTTCCATTAGGTGTATCAGTTTTGAACACCATTCCTGCTAAGGGGTAAAAAGCTGGTTTTCATAACCACGTTTGTCTTACTTTCAATATTACTTCAGTAAAGTTTGCAGTTCGTTTTGAATTAATATTATGTTATGTACCTGAGTAACAAAAGAAAGTCCCAAAATAATTCGTCCAAGTTTTAATTTTCTTATTGACTGCTATTTTGTGACTGCTGCTATTATTTTGCACACAACTGTACGTGAAGTGTTATTGAAGTGCTTATTATCTGATAACTGAAATGTTTTCCTGGCTGTATAAGTTATTTAAAGTGAAAAGACGCAAAGAACACTGGAATGGTTTCATTCAAATGCTCGCCATAGGGCAAAACAGATAGTTTCTACATTATGTTTACAAAATAATAATAACATGAGTAAAATTCGAGAATTGTGGTAGTTTCTACCCCTAGCTGAATGTGATGAAAAATTATAAAAATGACAACTTAAGGAATTTGTTATTGAAACTTGGTCGAAGTTTGCTTCAGAAACGGATATGAGACTGTATTTTATATAAAAATAATTTGAATTAGAAATAGAAAGTAGTGGACTTCTTACAGAAAAAATAGTGCACGAATTACCAAAAAAAAACAATGTCTTAGGAGGCAGAGGTCAGCAAAAAAAAAAAATTGGCAAAGTTAGTACCCTTAATGCCAAGTAATTAGCAATTATTTTAACCCTATTGCAATAAAATTCACAATCACTAGATTTAATAGAGGAAGGTGAACTAGTTAATACAGATGTTTGAATAAGGTTGATTTATATAGGTATTTTATCTTTATGTTCTGTACCAGGTGTAAATAATAAAATATACATACAACTATATTGTATGTTGATTTATTGAACAAAACTATAACTTTCCATTGTTTTTATGTCTTCCACGCCTGCGTCTAGATATTTTCCACAGACTGTCGGTTTTGAAGTTCTTTTTCGGTTCGGTATTTGAGGTATTTGTAGTTTCTTACAATTTAAGTAATTGATGTAATTTTTTAAGCATTTCTGTATGAGAAATACTTTGTTCCAGAAAAAAAAACTTGTGCTACATTTATGAATTTTAAAACAACTTGCATTCAAACAGAATAGGGGCTTCTTTTCCGTGAAATACTTGAAATACATACTACATTAATATATTTTACACAAGTATGACATAAACTAAATTATTGGCATCTAAAATGTAGTATAAAATATGCTTTTGTTATAAACTTATAAAGAAGAAGCTTACTAAAACACGAAATTATATACAGATACTTGTTTTTTTGTAGAAAAGCTTTAAAATTATCTTATCGCATTCTATGCAGAAAACTGTTTTTGCATTTTAAAATGATTGGCCTCATAATTTTGATTTTTTTTTTTATAGTTTCCTATTAATGATGTCTTGCATAATAAAACACAGCAATTTTTAATGCTATCATTTAACTAGTAAACATGTAATCAAGAAAAGTAAAAAAAAAACGGTTTTTCGCTCTACTGTAAAATTTGCCAAAACACAGATACTTGATTTCTGCATAGGGCAGCCGTACTGATTTAGTACCTAATTCTGTTTTTCGTGGCTCCTTTAAATTTTGGTGAAATTGAGTTACAAGGTTTGCGAATCAGCGATATCTCCGTTATTAATTTTATTAGGTAGCCGAATAAAATTATTAGTAGGTACTTAATAAATAATTATTATTTCAATTCCTATAATATCTCTATTATCTCAATTCTAGTAATAATCTAGTATCTCAATTAGATGCAATTCAAAGAAGACTATATTTATTTTAATGCCATTGCAACTCATACAGGCATAGTGTACAATAGCGAAATACAGAAATACTGTTGTAACGCGATGCCGTTATGCAACAGACAACGGTATTTAAACAGTAAGTAAAATTTCACAGCGATTGCAATTTTGGAAATCAAAGGGTTGGAAAAGGAAATCTAAATTGTAGGAATATGTGCGTTTCTTAATCAGAGTATTTGCTTATAAGAATATAATAGTTAAAATAAAGTTTAATCCGATGAAGATCGCAGTTATTTATTAATTTAAACTTTATTGCACAATATAGTAAACTACAAACGGAGAACTTTAACGCCTTAAGGTTATAATAATATAATATGAACTCAGCGATAAGTATTATAAAAGGATATATTTTTTTAAATGACTTAGCTACAGTTGTAAGTATATAGCAGTGTAAGCACGTGGATTTGAAAAAAATATAATTATGCCCAATAACGTTTGTAATCAGGGAAAAACCCGATTTAAAATTCATACCAATACCTTCAATCAGCTCACTCAGAGACACCTTGTTGAAACTAAATACGGGTAAAATCTATATTATTAAACGATGTGTCAAGTATTTAGTATTTACGGTCATGGTCTAGCACTTGATCTCGTTAGAGGCAGCTTTGACATAGATTTACTTAATATGGATAAATGACGCATACCATGCAATTTTATTACTGTTGTATAATTGTATAGTAATTCTCTTGAATTTTTTAGGTAACTACCTCAAAAATCGTTATAATAACGATGAGTGTCATACAGCATACGAGTAGTCCTTCGCCGCTCTGGAGCCGCTGTGTATAACTAGGATAAGTTAACAATTTGACATGTTAAAATTTACATTTGTAATTATCATAGGTACATGTCATGTTACATATTATTATACTGTATTCATTAAAATCCCTAAGATAGCGGCTTAGCATTAAACGGTTTGTTGTTTGGTTTAGCATCACCGTGGTGTAACAGAAACACTTAAACAGTATAAAGGCCTAAAAGCTGAATTTGTACCAGACTTTTACTTCTATGTACATAAATACAAGCCCTTGTTAGGTTGTTAGCCCGCGCTAATATTTCGTCTACCTAGTCTACCTACTGTACGCCGCCTTGAGATACTGATGCTATACTGTGTGATGTCGTACAGATTTTCCAAGATCAAGCGAAATGAAACTTTACGACAAAGCCCGGGCAGAGGTCGCGATAATATAATATAAATAAAGCAAGTAGGTATAGCTATATTAACGTTGTAGAGAAATATCGCGTATTTTGATAGAGAATAAAACTGGGAGAACCCGGGAAGCTGGTTACTGGCTGCATGCCCATCCTTCGGCTAGTACTGGTACTTTCCTGGATCCGGCCTCCCTTAGGCTCGCAACCGGTTTGAGACTCGGGGCCGCGGTATGTACCCCTCACTTATGCTGTTGTGGCACAGACGTGGACCGACTGGGACACCACGGACTAAGTTGTCAAAAAAGCGCAGGCCGTATTTCCAGACATGCGACGCTTAACGACATAATCCGCAGGTCTCTTACCACGATCAACGTACCTGCTCTTCTTGAGCCTACTGGTATTATTAGAGATGATGGTAAGAGACCTGATGGTGTGTCTTTGGTTCCTTGGAGCTTGGGACGGATGTTGGTATGGGATGCTACTTGCGTAGACACCCTGGCACCGTCCCATCTTCAACGAACTATGTTTAAGGCAGCCGCTGCGGCTGAAAATGCCGAATTTTTAAAACGTAATAAATATAAGGACCTCGGCAAAGAGTACGATTTTGTACCGTTTGGCGTAGAAACTTTAGGTTCTTGGGGCCCCAGCGCACGCAAATTGTTTGCTGAGATCGCGAAACGTCTGGTTGATGTAACTAAAGACCGAAGAGCTGGCGACTTCCTCGCACAACGCATCAGTATTGCGATACAGCGAGGAAATGCCGCCAGCATCCTCGGTACAATGCCACAAGGGCCAATCTTAGACATAGGTTAGGTTAAGTAGATTAGTTAGATTTAATCTATGTAGGTACATAAATTGTAGTTTTGAAAAGAATAAAACTTATTACTTAGATATGGTTAATTAGAACTTAGAAACTGTAGAACAGAAATTACAAGTTTTTGTTTTCATTCGATTCCAGGCCCCAATTTCACAACATTGACAAGTCCTACAATTGTAAATCTACGGTTTCTCCAATAGGGAGCGTCTAAAGGCTACAGTTACCGCTTACCATCGGAAGGGCCGTGCGTTTGTTTGCCACCAGCATAAAAATTAGTGCAGGAACTTTAATAAATCAGCAGTAAATAGCTACTTTTATGCGAAGCAAAATTACAATTGTCACAAAAATCACGACAATTGTAGCGAAATTCCGACATAAGCCGAACCTCATGTCAAGAATTAATGAAAATTGTACTAAACCTTGCGACAATTGTCACGGGTTTCGGAAAATAAAAAGTAGTTTATTAACGATATAATAACGTTATTAGTAATAATTTTATGTTGGTGGCAAACAAGCACATGGACCATCCGACAGTAAGCGGTAGCCGTAGCCTACAGAGGCCTGTGACGTCAGTAACAGTGATATTTTACAATTGTCACAATTGTATTTATGGTGAAATAGGCCACAGAAATATCTGTACAATTTTTACCGAATAGTTCATTCTCACTTCATAGTAATAACGTTTCTGAATTAGTTATCTAACCTGTCAATTTTGTTTTAGTACTTACTAATAGTAGGTATTAATATTAATTTTATCGATGGTCATTTAATTTTAGCGTACTTAATGAATTCAAAGTATTTTTTTTGGCGGATTTTTTGAGTCCATCTGATATGCAATGTAGTTAGTCCATCTGATATGCAGTGTCTTAGTTTAATATATATATTTTTTTATTTATATTAGCCTGGTTTAGTGTCCCACTGTTGGGCAAAGGCCTCCCCTCTTTTCCTCCATTCGGCCCGGTTGTCAGTTTAATATAATAAGTAACAATTTTGTTTGCGACAATTTGGTACGAGAAATTATGACATTATGAGGAAACAAAAAACATTCCTTAATTTCTAATTTAATCATTGTAAATAGGTTTCTTGGGTTCTATACTAATTGTCATTCAATTAAACACATGTATTGAATAAAACCCTTTATAAGAAGTATTCATAAATCAGAATTGGGTGTTACAATTTACAGATCGCATCCAGTTTCCGCACTCGTCTGTGTAACACACAAACGTGAGGACTCTTTACACATAGCCTCTGTTTTCAAACAACTCCCCAGTTGGCCGTAGAATCATTATATTTACTTAGGGTCTTAAGCTTACCTTCTAAGTTATTGATTTAAATGTTTACCCTCCGCGTTGACTGCCTCCTAATGTCTATCGATAGTGCAAATTCGTGGCTATTTTTGGATAGTTTGCACAGGTGTTGGGTTTGCTAAGTTAGCGTTTTTTGTACGCTTAGATTTTATAGGTTTGGTCAATTTGAAATACATAACTAAAGTATTTAATTTTTCTTAAATCATAGGTCAAAATAAACTGTAAATGAACATCAAATTTAAAAACCGAATAAAACTGATTTCTCTATGATTCCATCGTGAGATTCAGACTTCGTGCCAATGGGACTATCTAGGGTACCCGTTCAATTAAAAAAAACTCTTGGAAACGGTCCACGATTCTCGGAGAGATCGAATATTATAGATCTTAAATTATTTATAAATATAAAAAATAGTTGAATTGAGAAACTCCTCCTTTTTAGACTCCATTAAAAAAAGGTGCTCATTTACGAAATAGCTTTACTGGACAATTAAGTCTACCTTTCTCAAAGACAGTCACTTTGTATGTACTTAGGTATATACTAGTAGTAGTGTAGTAGGGTAGTGGTTAGGTGTATAGTACATGGAAACGCTTCATAAAAATCAAGTTTACAACTGTTTATCGCAGTAATTATCTCGTACTTAAGGTTTCGGTTAACATTGTCTACTAAATAAGACAGGATAAATAAGCCAAAAACACTCTTATGAAATCACAACACAACAAAACCAATTTTGTGTCTATTGTTGCTTATATTTTAGTTGCAATATTTGTTTAGTACGATTCCTTGCTTTTTATAATATTTACTAACGTATAATAGATTAAAATTATTTAGATACTTAGGTTTTCTGAACGCTACGGGACTTCGACATAAAATATCATACTTTTTGAATAAAATTCCCGTAACAAAACAAAATGGTAGTAAAATAAAGCAGTTTACGACTGCTGAGTGACCAAATTCGTCAGGCGCATTTTTATTGCAACGAGTTTTAGATCTTTTTTATCAGACTTGCTTTCTAAGGGCAACATTTCTCGCATGCGAGACTTACAGAACAGTGGAATTCCTTAAGCAGTTACAGAACTGTCAATTATTATTATTATTGTGAACCTATCACCATGCCGCGTGGACGTAGGCCTTTCCTATTAACTATACGTATAGTCGCATTAGGAGGTTTATGCCCATAAACCCATAAACGCCACGCTGGTCAAGCGGATTGGCGATCGCAGTAATGTGTCCACTAAGTTGACGCTGCTGCCCATCATCAATCTTTTATCAAATAATGGTCAGTGACACTTCAATCCCTTAGGCGACTCTTACGACTCCCGCAGGAGGAGTCGGGGTTGTGATAAAATGTATTCTTACTGCCGTCACCACACGGCTGAATTATATTGTAATTTATGAAAATTATATCATCAATTCATTCAAATGCATCTCATTTTTAAATCTGCTCCATAAAATCAGCGTAATTGAATCACTCATGATACCAATCATGCTATAAAATGTACTCGTAGTAGGAAGTACATTTATTACACTCATAAAACATGCAAGAGTGGCCAATATAAAACCGTAAGTCTATGATCACTCACTTGACACTTTGTAGAAAAATATACCTATTCACATTTGTATTATTTTCATCAACCTGCTTGTCCTGAGCGCGGTAATTATGAGCATTTAGGTATATACATATATATATTCCATACACATAGTTATAGGGAGAGGCCTCCGTCCAGCAAGGGGACTCAAGAGGCTGGTGATGTCTTGGATCATGTCATAAAATCATTCACAATTAACACGAATAAAAACTTGTATGAAGTGATTCAGTGAGTACTGGGTGAGTATGAACCACGACCTGGTTCATACCTAGCCAGGACTCACAACACACATTATCACTCGTGTGATATAAGCCATTGTATTCATTATAGTTAAATCTGGGTACAATTTCAGGTTCATCCAGGACATCATTTTAAAGTTATATCACAAAGTAAAAAATGAAACAAAATACAATAAACTAAATATTTATTTAATGACAATCCTACAAAATTTGTCATTGGAGTGAAAGAGATGGTCAATATTTTTTTTTCATTTTTTATTGTGCATTAGACCGTATGAATAAGATAAGGTACATATTTAAACCACCCGCATTATGTTTTTTTTCATTATGCAATCTGGCAGTCAAGTCCTATACAGTTCAAATAATGTTAGACAAAATAATTTCTAAACTCAAACTGACATTTATCTAAATAAACAAAATTGACGCAACTTCAGTAAAAACAGCTTTAAAATTGCACTCCACAGGTCAATAAATAGAACACCAAATTGCCTCTTAAAAGGAAGTGGCGGGTGTACATTATAGAACATAAAACCGTTTTACCTGCTCTGGATGGATATACCTCAAGCTTTTACTTTCATGGCATTAATAGAGGTATAGTTAGTAGTGTTTATTGGCCGAGGTCTGAAGAAACAGTGTATTAGCATCAATTATTGTGGGCCAGTAAGTCGGACGCTTAAAAAAACTGTGTTTTTTTTCGCTAAAGGAACTTTTATTCAGTTACACACATCCTCATTCATGATTTTATCAAGATCACTAACTAGTTTTGTCCAGTTAATACCCGTTTTATCCGTAATACCAGTTTTATCCATTATACATAGTATTTTATCCAGTAATACCAATACGAGTCGAAAAACGAATAATATATTATCTCTATTGTATCTATTTACTTATGCTAAATACATACGAGTATATGTCAAAAATACAATCGAATAATAAAATAAAATATATATGTTTTGTGAATGCAAAATTTCACTTTATAGAATTTTTCAACTTTACTTTTTTTCCATTACCTACATTTTATAACGTAATGTAAAAAAATCTGTTGAATATATTATTGGTTTAAAATATCTGTTCCTGTTATTATAAAGCATCATAAACTGCACACAATCATTAGAATAGTTTTTATGAAACGTTGATTTCATAGTAAATGTAGTCATTATTAACATTTTAGGATCTGGTAGTCGTTCACGTCTTCCGCGTGTCTACAACTCTGCGCTGTAATTACCTTATAATACTACAAAACATTGTTTTTCTGCTTAAACATAGGATAATTATTGTATTTTTTGCAAAAAAAATCATATTGTAAGTATTATTATCTTTTATCTTGTGTGAGGTTAGACGTCAATTTAATGTCATATCCGTATTAAAAATCTAAAATAGATATTTCTAATTATTTAATTAAAAAGGCGCAATCAAGTGCAAAAATCTGTATTGAAAGAATCCTCTTATAAATATCGTTCTCTTCCTCTACAACGACTCTTATAACGTTCATAATACACAGATTTAAAGTGGGACATATTTTTGAGCATTTTTATACATACCTACCTTATTTATTTAAACTTTATTGCACAGTAAAAAAATACAGATACAACAGGCGGACTTAATGCCATAAGGCATTCTCTACCAGTCAACCTACAGGCCAAACAGATAAACATTAATGGTGCGGGATGTGAAGAGTTCATACATAAATACACTAACAAAATATGAGTACTTGCTAATAATAATATAGTATCAATAGATATGCAATATATAGATGATAAAGCTATAAATATCAAAATATATAATAATATAATATAATAATAATAATATACCTGCTATTTTCTAAAGTACCAGAACATTAAGCTTGAGAATTGTCAAAGAGATGCTTGCGCAACTTGCGCTTAAAGATGAATTTAGTTTGAGCTTGACGTATATCTAGAGGGAGAGCGTTCCAAAGTCGGATGGCTTGCACTGTGAAGGAGCTAGAGAATGAGACTGAGCGATGATAGGGGACACTAAGAATTAGTTGACGGGAAGAACGAAGCTCGCAGCCTGGCCTGGCGGTGACAAATTTGAAATTGGATTTTAAGTAATGAGGCGCAGCAGGGTCATGTAAAATAGAAAACAGTGTGC
Organism: Thaumatotibia leucotreta; assembly: GCA_025490895.1. Taxonomy (NCBI): domain Eukaryota; kingdom Metazoa; phylum Arthropoda; class Insecta; order Lepidoptera; family Tortricidae; genus Thaumatotibia; species Thaumatotibia leucotreta. Next base: position 57,123 of record JALPQI010003262.1, read on the forward strand.
ACAAAATTTTAACACTCCTGCGCTCTCGAATCCGCAGCCAGTGAAGCTGCCGACGATAGGCAGACACATGGTCATACTTTCGTAAGCCAAAAATAAATCGAATGCAGTTATTAAGAAGTCGTTCGAGTCTATCCAGGTTTCCCTGCGACATATTGGTAGAGCATACATCACTATAATCTATGACCGGCAACACGATACTTTGAATAAGAAGAATTTTGGTGGGAATCGGTAAGAAGTGTTTAAACCTATAAAGAAAACGCAAGATATTAGTCACCCTACAGCAAATATCAGAAACTAGAGGATCCCAAGTTAAGCCACAGTCTATTATGAGCCCCAGATTTTTCACCTGTGAAGAGAAGGGTATAGTGTTATTGTTAAAGAGAATCGATGACACTTGAGTAGGGTAAGATAATGAGCGCGGGTTTCCTATGATTATAGCCTGACACTTGGAAGGGTTTACTGCTATCCCAAACATATTGGACCAAGATGAGATGCTATTTAGGTCTTCATTCAGCTTCGAGATAGCACTATCCACATCGTCAGGCTCTGCCTGAACATATAGTTGCAGATCATCGGCATATAAATGATAGGAGCAGTTTATGTTGGGTGTAATAAGATTAATGAAAATTGAGAAAAGAAGAGGAGATAAAATGCCACCCTGTGGAACGCCAGAAGTAAGATTACACCAGTCCGAGAACGACCTGTCAACACGAACTACCTGACGACGGCCCTGCAGGTAAGACGTGAACCACTCAGCCACTGATGAAGAGATATTTAAGTGAACAAGTGCAGATAGGAGAAGCTCATGGTTTACTGCATTAAAGGCGTTGGAGAAGTCAATAAGGACCAGTACGGTAACCAGAGATGATTCCATACCTAGCCTTATATCATCAACTACCTTAAGCAGAGCAGTAGTGGTACTGTGACCACGGCGAAAACCAGATTGGAGTGGCGAGAGGAGCTGATTGGAAAAGATGAATTCAGAAAACTGCTTATGCACGATAGCTTCTAGGACTTTGGATAGGAACGGGAGAATGGAAATAGGGCGAAAATCCTTAAGCAAATTAGGAGTAGGAACTTTAGGGAGAGGAATAACAAAAGCATTACGCCACAGAGAAGGAAAGGTGCCTGAGGACATTGAAAGATTAATCACATGCGTAATAATTGGCACAATAGACTCCAAAAAGCAAACAATCATTACCCTACTGACCTCATCATGGCCAACCGCAGTAGATTTAATTGACAAGATCACCTTACGAACCTCATCATCAGTGACCGGGGTGAACGAAAACATATTTTGAGATGTGGAAGACCGAACGCTAATATGAGAGGTGGCAAGGGATATCGTGGCCGGGTCTAAAGTAGAAGCTTTGGAAAAGTGGTTATTCAAATCGTTTAAAGAAAAAGAATTTAAATTTTTTATATTACTGTGGGACCTGACAGCACCGATAGATTTCAAGAATTTCCAAGTGTCAGCCTGCGAGGAAACCATTACATTGTCATGAATATATTTGCGTTTCGCGGCACGCACCATCATATTGCACCGATTCCTGGCAACTTTATAAGCGGTCCAATTTTCGTCGCATCGGTGACGTTTATGTTTTCGGAACGCACGATCACGTCTCACCATTGCAATACGGACCATTCGTGTAATCCACGGAGCGGGCGGTCGCCTAAGTTTAACATTACGAACGGGCGCGTGAGTGTCAAATAATTTTAAAACCGTGGCGTTTAGTGAAACTACCGCGTCGTCGACAGACAGTGCCGTAAGCGTCGGTGCCCAGTCGGTCGCACAGAAGTCTCGTTTTAAGGCGTCAGTGTCGATTCTAGCGAAATTACGAAGCATAATTGAAACGGGTGCCATTTTAGGAGACCGAATCTTGTAACAAAGAAAAACGAGATCGTGACGAGAAAACCCGGGTGCTGAAAACTGACCTACTTTGCCCACGTGGTCAACCGAAGATGTCAAAATTAGGTCCAACCAGGAGTCGAGGGTGTCAAGATTGCGGTGAGTAGGATTTAACGGCAACACGGATAAAGCAGCAGAATTGATGATTGACAACAGTTTGCGTGACCGGGCATTATCTTTCAAAAGATCGGTGTTAAAATCGCCCATGATTACGTGATGCATACCCTCCGTTATAAAAGTTACTAGCAAAGATTCAAAGGCTGAAAAATAGTCCACCGTGGGCGGACAGTAAACCACCCCCAGAACGATATTAGTCCCCTTAATATTAGCCTCTATGACCAGGTGCTCCATGGAATTACTATATTGAGACGGTGACGAAGATAAAATTTTGAAGGGGATGTCACTACGCAAATACATCGCAACACCACCCCCACCCTTGCCAGTGCGGTCATTACGAAGAAGAATATATCCAGGGATTCCAAATGAAGTGGACGGAAGACAAGGCTTCAACCAGCTTTCAGATATAAGGATCGCATGGGCACAGCAGGTGGAAAATGTGTCAAGAAGCTCATTGTAGTGACCAGGAATGCTCTGCGCATTTAAATGGCATATATTTAGAAATTTCTCAGAATTTTGAAATTCGCGCATTATGAGATTGCCAAGAGTTTCGGGTTCCGAAAACGTTGAATCATCGAGTGAATGGAAAGAAGAGGACAAGTCACAAGCCGAATGAAAGGACTCATCATCTGTCATGATACTTAAAAGCAGGTATGAAAATAAATATATATGTATAAAATATAGTAATAGTTATAAATATGTATATAATATAATATTTAAATGAGTAATTAGGAATAAAAACCTAGAGGGCGCTGTTAAAAACCCGCCGGTTGACCGTTTACACTTAATGGGCCCAAAGAAAAAACAAAACAAATGACAGAAGCAAAATTAAAAGAATAAAAATGACATAAGATAACATCAAATTAATGCATCACTAAAACTTACATTACAACAAAACATAAATACAAAGTAACGAAAATGAAATATAAATTTAAGCATTGAGGAAAAATTCTGAACGCAATTTGGACAACAAATTTGACATTGACAGCTGACATTCTGACATTAGTGAGTTACGAAATGTTTCTTTCTATGGAATTGTTATGTCGAACAAACAGTGGGTAAAACTAATAATTTAGGCAAATATTTCACAAAAAGACGGTAATTCGTTTACAAGACGAGAAATCAAAGCAGAAGTTATCGCCTACCTTGTTCTAGTGATGCAAACATAAAAATTGTAAAGAAAACAAATTACAAGTGCCAGCGAATAGACATCACTAACGCCGACGACGGTCCTCAGCTCGTTTCGCAACGGGAACCTTCTCGGGCGCGTTAATGGCGGGTGCCGGAGCAGAAACTACAGCAGGCTGGCCACCCGCGTCAGGCGCAGGGGCACAAGCAGACCCGGAGCTGCCACCAGACGACTGATCAGGAGAATGCTGAGCTGTTAGAGCTTGGAGTTGATCGGATGTCGTCACTCGCACCTTCTTCCCACCAGGCAGCTTAATATAAATATTGCCATCAAGACTCCAAGCATTACGCACTCCAAAATGTCCCCGAGCAGCAAGGAACAGTGACTGCCTCTGCCTAGTCAGGAACTCCGACAACACTACAGATGTGCCCTTCAAAGTAGTCTTCTTGGCCCATACAGCATTTCTCACTTGTTTGTCAGAGAATCTGACAAGGACGGGACGCGGTCTGTCAGTTCTGTTTCCGATTCTGTGGCACACCTGTACAGAGGAAAGGGACACCTCCTGCAAAGACATAGTCTGCTGACAAATTGAAACGACTGCTTCACCGATGTTTTCCTTCTCTGTCTCTGGAATACCGCCAAACAGTAAATACTTTCGACGATGCCGCATCTCAATAGAGTCTACAGCATTACTCACAGCTTCTATCTGTTGACGGAGAAGGAGCATCATAGCATTTGCGTGCTTTTTAAAGCTGGCAACCTCCCTGCTCAAGCTGCTGATGGTAGTATGAGAGGCCATTGGAGAAGCAGAGTTCAGTGCCGCCTCCAGATCTGCAAACCGCTGCGCAAATGAGGTCTCCAGTGATTGTTGTGATGCCATAATTGCTTCCAGTGACATTATAATGTGTTTGCTCTCTGAGTGATGTTAGGGTCCAAAGGTCAACCGGCAGGTGTGGTCAAACAAACGATTATTTGAGCATGGAAAACAGCACACCACACTGTATACACTTGTAAGTAATCAAAATACTATTTTCACAACTAGGTAAATTGACTAATGCTATTTTTTTTAATAAATTAATTAGTAACTGTTTAAAGTGACATGTGTTTCCTTTTCACACCTACCGCCGAAAAAAAAAACCTTATAACTTATTATGCCTTTGACTCTACACATTTGACCACAAAATCTCCCACATTGTATAATTATGTTGTTTCACTCACGAAAACACGTACTCTTGTTCATTTAGTCGTGTCATTATTAGGTTACTTTTGACAAATCTGCAAATATGCATAGCATAGTTGTATGATCTACAGATTCTATAGCTGAGCGTTAGACAAAGGGTCCAGCATCCAACCTGGAGATCATGAGCTCAAAACTTGTCTTGTACCTCGATCGCAACGGATCTGAGGGAGAGTGTCGCCGTAAAAGTTAGTTTCCTGCTCTCGATTAGACAAGTGTGTAGACTTAGAGGAGACTAGGATAAACTCCAACTGTCATCGGGGGATCACACATCCCGATCAAACTGTTCGACAAACCTCTTATGTCATTATTTTATTTTATTTTTTAATTTTATTTATTTGGGGCATCAACAGCAGTACATAAGAAATTTACAAAAACTGAGTGTACAGTAAACAAAGCCAATAAAAGATGTCCACAAAAATACAATGAACATGCAATAACAAGATATGGCGTGCGCATTTATACTAACTAACATTAACAACATAAGTTTCAGTTATAAAGTTTGCATGTACGTGAGTGTGTTTGTTGGTGTTGAGTAAGTGCATGAGTGAGTGGTTTATTGTGAGATTAGTGTGGTGTGTCTAATTAACTTATCAGAAGAGTAACAATGAGAATGAGTCAAATATACTGACCAACGTAGGGTCACGTCATGCGTGCAGAAGCAAGACGACTAAAATATGTGTAAACCTCATAAGTATGAGATATGAAAGAGATGAGATTATTTGTGAGGCTCCTGGACGTCCGTTAGTTAGCTCGCTGGGTGGACGACATTCGGAAGATTGTGGAACACTTTTCGGTTAAATTAGCTCAGGGCCGGGCCGATACAAATGGCGTATGCGAAGAGAGGTCTCTATGCTCAGCAATAGGTGATAAATAGCTAAAATTCATCATCATTTTAGCTATATTTATCATGTAATAAAGGGTGTCCCAAAAAAAACGCAAGATTTGAAATCGATGAAAAATACTTATTTCTTGTTTGACTTTCTTATTTCTTGATTTAATCATAAATTACAAAGAATAGGGTTTAGTATGGTAAAGTATGCTGAGAAATTACTTCGAAGGCTTTGCTGTAACATAGCACTCCTTTGTTAAATTTTTCTATGAAATTTGCATAAATATGGGTGAATTTCGTTGCTGCAGTGTGAAATCCCCTCCTTCAAACCATGGGCGATTGAGAGCTTGCTGACGTGGATCTTTGGCTATAAATAACCTCATAAAAATAAACAATTATGTTAAATCGCAATATTCGGGATTCACTGAAATGAACGAAAAACGATCAGAAAATGGGGTCAAAACCGTTTTTCGTCAAGGAGACCAGGGCTGCTGGGGGATTTGCAATTATAATACTTAATCTTATTCTGTGTACTTTGGGTGTCAGGAAAAAAAAAATGGAATTGGTCGAAAAAAGTATGCTTTCTCATTACATTTAAATCTTGCGTTATTTTTGGGACATCCTGTATAATATATGGGGATAAAGTAAAAAATTGGCATAAAAATTTTGTTCTACCGACCGATGCAAGATCGTTTTTCTCATTTATTACACTAAAATTATCAACAAGCAGTAGGGACTCGTATCGAATACTTATAATCGTTTGGTGATAATTTCGATGATAAAATGGCATTTACCAAAGTGATGTTGTGCCCTTGACCTTACCAAACTACAGAAAATGAAGCCCTTTCCCAACCAAGCACTGAAAAAGTGGATAGCTTAGGAACCCAAAATAAATTCTCCTTTGGCGAACATTACTGCAAGCGACTTGGTACATTATCGACTTAATGATAATGATGACTAAGGAACAAGCTGAGTTGAAATCGAAATCGATCCAGCAAGTCACATTACCTTAATGTCTGAAGATAGATGGAGATATTAAATTTTGCTAATTATAATTAAAACATCGCTGTCGCCGCCGGGGGTTGTGTAAACGAAACCAAACTGACTGTGACAAATTGCAAGAAGGGTGGCACGGAGAACGTTATGGAGTCGGTATAGCGAAAGTTGTTGAGTTTGCGGTGTAAGTTTCAGATTTGATGTTTTTATAAATAGGTACATATTTTCATATAGTTGTTCATATTTTGTGCATTACTCAGGTAGACTGGGATACTTGTAATCAATTGATAAAATGATTATATCAATTGATTAACCAAAAACATTTTATGAATATCATCTGTATGTTGTGTTTTGCAGAATTATTAATTAAATGTTTTTGGTTAAGTTTTTATTCATATCAACTCAAATATTATATAATATAAAAAAAATACAAAACATCAAACAATTATTAACCAAAAAAATATTTTAAATCTCCAATTACCGGTACTTATTTCTTTATTATATTATTTTATTGTTACAATTTTAAAAAAATTAAATGATACCATGGTTTACTTTTATCTACAGATTAAAAAGTCAGCCCTTGACGCCGTAAAAAATATAAGTAGGCTCGAAAGCTTAACGATTAGTGTTCTTTACGGGAACCTCAAGCCATCATTCCATAAATTTTGTCCTTAAGACCCTTGAGTTACTATCGCCTGAATCCTATCGCGGAATTTACGATTCTCTTAGGAAACATTTACAGCTATTTTTATATAAAAGTAACTACTAGAAAGTACCTATAATAACTAGGTTGCGTAATTTTTTAAACTTTGTTGCATTTTGTTTCCCTTATTTTAGTTTTAACTGCATTTCCGTGCAAGTTATAAGATTGTTTTTGTAATGAAGTACCCAATTGACTTGCGGTTTTCATGTACGCAATTGTAGATGCTTTAACTGTCAAGTTGTGGATATCTTTAATAGGCTTTGTTTACTGTTTATATTCATACACTACGTAATTTGTAATTGCTGTTGATGTCCTTAATAGCTAAATAAATAAATAAAAATAAGTAGATGAATCGGATATAGGAAGGATAATACATCTTTATTAATATTATTTATGAAATGATGGTAAAACGAGTACCCAAATAGTGTGAGTAAAAGAAGATTATTTAATTAACCAGGCACCCAACACAGGCAAGTAGGAGGTCGTAAAAGTCGACTAAGGGATTTGAAGTGTCATTGACCCTTTATTTATTGAAGATTGATGATGGGCAGCAGCATCATCATGGTGGAGTGGACACACCATTTTGATCGCCAACCCGCTTGCCCAGCGTGGTGTTTATGGGTATTCACCCCCTACTGCATTAAAACACTTACGGCCTTATTCATAAAAAGTTACGCGCCCGCTGATGGGTCGTTGTTGACCGGATGGCTAAAAACGTTATTCATAAACGTTCAATAGCGCTATTCAGCTGCTCAAACCTACTATAAATCCCCCGAAAGTTATAGAGCCGAGGACCCTTCTATAACGGTCTTATAACTTCTTATTTAACAAGATGGCTGCCAAAATTTTGATCAGCTGATTTTTGACAGGTGCAGAACCATGCGTTTAAAGTAGGCAGAAGAGAAAAGATAAAGGTATGAAAGTCTGATTTGGTGTATAGTTTTTTATATCGTCTATTCATCTGATTATTATTAAATATGTATCCAGAGATACTTAATTATATTTAGATAGGTATTTAAAATAAATATCCGATGATTTATTGTAAGTAGTTACGCAGTTTCGATTTTCTCTACATGCAACATTACACGAATCAGAAATGGTGGGAAAACTAATCTCCAACTTTTTTCATTTAAAATTTTGTTGATAGTTTTTCAACCATTTCAACTTCAACGTCAATACACAGTGAGACTCCATCATGCAGGCCTTAAACGCTATTGATGCCATAAATAATTTGTGTAATCCGCCGCGGCGTCCAAAAATATATAAAATAAGGGCAGATCCCATTGAGGATCTGCCCGATGTTGAATTTAGGCGGCGATACCGCTTTAATAAGGCGAATGTTTTGTATATAGTAGAGTTGGTGAAAGAAGACCTGAAGAAAGATCGCAGAGGAGCTGGCCTCACACCAGAACTTCAGGTTCTAACTGCAATTAGGTGTTGGGGTCGCAAGGAAGTAAATATTTATTTATTACTTACCCGTACTACTAACTGCCCATACCTAGGTACTAACTAGCCATACAATTATGTTTCGTTATCTGACCGTCATCGCAAGTACCTAATCATAAAGCTAACTGTTTTGATTAGTTACCTAGGTAAAAGAATACGTAGTAAGTACCTAATAATTTCAGGTTCAAGATGATGATAATATAATTATTTGAGATAAAAGTAAGTAACAAGGAATTAGGAAATATTTGCGAATTCCCGCCAGACAGCTGTCAAACTTTTTTTTAATTTGCGGTGAGACCACATTTTTGTCTATGATTTTGTCAAGGCGCCAACATAACGCGTCTAATCCGTTCAACAGCGGCTCAACAGTTATCGGAGAGATATTGAGCGTTTATGAATAACACTTCTTATAAACCGTTCAACAAGACTTATCGGCTCGATAACTATTGGGCCCCTCAAACCTTCAACAAGGAATTTTTATGAATAAGGCCCTTCGATAATAGGAGAGGTCTTTGTCCAGCAGTGGACTGTTTATAGGCTGATGATGTATTCTTAAATCAATCGTTTTCAAAAATCCTTTTCAAATGGAATGCGATCTTTTAATATTGAAATATAGTAGAATGGACAAAAAAACTCTAGCGCTAGCTGGTAAGAAAAACAACGATGGTCTTCTTTCAATTTTGTGATCATACTAAAAGTATTTCATCCGGCGATTTTATCGCCGACTCCATGGGTCTGCTGTTATGCTTTACCTACATTTTAGACGGAATATTTTACAGTTAATGCTGGTGTCAGTTCCCGATCTGACGTACCTACTTGTTAACTGGATTAGCGCTCCAAGTCGTGAACATAAATAAGTGCTGTGTATTTTTCTCTTCCCACTTTGACTGCAGTTTATAAACTTGCTTAAAATTGGAAGGCAATTGTTTTTGAAGGCAATAAGGCTCTGAGCCTGGTGTGTCTCGAAGATGAGAATAATATGAAGAATAAACTATGAGGGATTTTGCTCCACAGTGTGAAAATATGGGCTAATATGCTAATAATTTCGTTTCTACTGTTCTAGGCATTACCATGATTTAATTGTCGTAATGGCTTACGTCTGTGCCGTGTGCTAGTACAATACGGGCGACAGTACCTAGGATGTCAGTGTTTTTGCCATTTTTCATTATGAACGGTATCTAAATATTTTCATGTTGTAATAAAAAATAACTGATTATTAATTATTAGTACGTCAATTCAGAGAGACGTCAGGTATTCAAATCTACTTATACTATCAACACAGTAGCCAATGTGTGACGTCACAAGCCTCTAGCTGGAAAGCTTGATATCTTTATTACATTTTTTTAAATGCGAAATGGAAAAATACCACTGATACATACTTTTCATGAAAATTAAATTTATAATCGAATTTGCAATTTCATTTTCATGTTGATGATTTTGATTGAAATTTAATGACGGCCAGCAAAAAAGTACGAATATGATAAGTATGTCCAATCGTTCAGCGATATAACTGACCTCGCGCAAGTTCACTGCCAGTGCGCATCGAACGACGCGCGGCTACTCCGGCGCATCGATCACCGCTAAAAATACTACGATACGGTAACTCTTGATAAAGGTGGACCACACTAGGCCGGGACATAGCTACGAATAAATAAAACACGGTAGCTGCACGGTCCTAAAATTTTGCCTTAAAATTTGAATTAATTTTTATGTTATCTTATGCAAAATTAATACGCAATGTCAAAAAGAAAATTGTAATTGGATCATCAAAGATTTTTATTAGTATTGAATGCCTATATTTTATTTACATTTGTCGAAGAAGTTGCGCCGTCATAATGTTATGCGCGGTGGTCATCTAATCTCGGCTCAAATGCGCAATTTTTTTTTGGGGGCATTTTCGAACTCGCGTTAGATGTCCATGTTTATAGAGTAGGTATAATAATATTACCATTATGCAGGATTTTATTGAAACCGAGGAACGAAATACAGATTTTTAGCCAAACCAACAGCATTATTTAATGAAAATTTCTAATTTTAAAAATAACTAACTTTCCATGAAGCATTCAGTGAGTAGCAATGTAATTCAAAATTAATTGTTAATTAGCACTTTACAATGACAGATCGCAATTACTGCAGCGCAATTGACAACTAAGCAATATACGCGTTACATGGATCGTTCGAAGGAATCAAAATTGATTTTATAGTTTATTTAAATATTTATCATTTATTAATAATTGAAAACTATTGCTAGTAATGCGTATTATTACCCATTTTGTTAAAACCCGGGTCATAGTAACATACTGTATGGGTTGCTTACTGGGCCATAGGCTTATTGTCGGTTGACAACCAACCTCACTATAAAACTGTCACTACTTTTAGCAACCTCGTGTGTCAGTATTGATTCAGAACTGAGATACGAGCTTTATTTCAAGTAGGTATTTGTTACTTAGTGAGTTTTACTTATCAACCGACGTTGCTGCTTATGAGCTGCCGCCGCGTTTTTAGTGCGTTTTTAACTTTTTAATTTCTCTCCGGCTCGCTCGCACCAATCTGCGAGTACAAGCTAGATGGTTAGAAAGTAAGTTCGCATTAATATCGCGGCAGCACCTCTTGGTATTGTTGGAGATTTCTAAGAATTAACTTTGGACAGGTTAGAAATAATTTTTATACATATGACGTTATGACTATCGGAAAAATGGTTGGTCTTACCCTCATATTACCTAATAAGGATCAATTCATAGTTATCAAAAGTTCATTCTTAGAAATCTGTTACTATAAGCACAGAGGCATCTATTTTGATGACGTTAGATTGCATGATGCACTGTAGCTGCTAATATACAGGGTAAAACATAGTCGTGAAAAGTAATAGGTTTTTCTAACTCTATAAACAACTAACAATGGGATGCCCTACAAGTTACTTAAAAATAGTCATGTTTTTTTATTTATGTTTTTGTATTTTAGGTGTTTTTTTCTAATTTTAAGGTGTTTTTTAGAAATGACGATTTAAACTATACAAAACGTTAAATGTAATAAATATCGTTTAATTTACACGTAATGGCAAAATTGTCATTATTAATTACTTCAATTTGAAGAGGTAATTTAAATTATTCCATGAATTTGTCTTAAAAATCCTTTTGGATAACCTAAAGCCAAAAAATGCAAAAATATACAAAATATAAATAAATAACTTTTAAATGTTTAAGTAACTTGTGGGGCATTTAATTATTAGTTGTTTAGAGAGTTATAATAACGTATAAACAACTCATGTTTCACCCTGCTTATTAAATGGAGCCTTGCATTTCTGAAATCATTTTGTACTGTGTATTTCCCACACAATATGTGCATGTGCAGCAAATATTAGTCTGTTCTAGATTTCTGCATCCTAAGGTCTATCATATTATTTTATTGCCATTGACCTTAATTGGGCTTTGTAAAAGTGACAAAGATTTATGTACGTGCATCGTATTTACTACAAAACATCGTTAAACTATTAAATGTATGCTTGTACCTATACTAAATATAACTTCCACTTTTTTTATAGACCAAAATTAGGTACTTTATTGTTAGCACCGCCCCTTTGGGAAGAATATTTCTCAAATCATATTCACAAGCGAATTAGGCACGTTGCGTGTGCACAAATAATATAGTACAAAAATAATATAGTAGGTGTTAAGATAATGAGGTGCTTTTGTATGTAAAAGTATAAATGATCAATTACAAACCTCCACAGCAGGACCTGGGGTAATATTTTAAATTTATAATTTATGTTTACAGTGATAATACTTTTTCTTGCGTTTTTTGAAATAAATAATTAATATTAATGGCCTTTAATGAAAATAGTATTGATCGTCATAATTTTTGTAGGTTGTAAGTTATATTTTAAGTAACAAATTTAGGCACTGAAAAAGGGCCACAAATTCAAATTTGCTATTTATGCGATCTACAATACGAAACTGCGGACCAAGATCAAGACCAAGTGTGGGTAGTTCGAAAAACCCACGCAGCTCGAAGGTGTTGGTACATTTTCTCGTCAGTCTGCCTGCGACCACGAGTGTAACGTCATGCCCGAAACGTAAGGATATACGTAATTAAACGTAATACGAAATTATATCTTTTAAATTTGCCCCCTTTTAGTACTGCCAAATGTTGTTGGATAGAGTATAACATAGATTGTATGACTAACTTTCGTAAGACAGTTGACGCGATCATGATTTTGGTTTTGATGAAAGATCTATACAATGTATGTATCACATAGTAGAGCAAAGAAAGAAACCTGTGAATGTATAAGTCATACTGACCAACTTTTACTACCGAGCCAACGCCGAAATCGGGAGAATAAATACATACTGTATACTTAAGTTTTTTTGGCAAATAGGTACAATAGTTAAAATAAGTTAATCATATATGGCTTGTCTGGGGTAATCAGACGGAAATTACATGAAATAGCGTTCATAAACATAATGACAATTTTTTTTATTGAATAAAAGTCATTATGAAAGCCAATCAATTACTTCCCAATCCCAAGAAACTACTATTTATTGATTTTGTATTAAATTACGCTATTTTAATTGTTTACATGATTTGATATATCTGAACCATAGATGACTCCGTGAATATACCTTAGGTCCCAAACAAACATCATGACCTTGTTACTCATAGAACATTATCACAATATTTGACCTAGATCATCTAACTGCTGCATTTATGGCCCCTCCCGAAATAAATCACAATAATATCAACAGTATGTCATCATCTGATTTATGTCTTTATTTTGGGGCAAAATTATTAAGTCTCTTCCGAATCTTGATCGCATAATTACTGTCCAATAAGTTTCTGCTATTTTGTAATTAAACTTACATTATCAGTATAATTTTCCTTGTTATTTGCTCTTGTCAGGAGATAACAAGGATCAAGGGGAATTTCAAAGAATTGATTGTTTGCCTCGCAAATGTGATTTGGCCTCCACCCGCCGACATTGGACGACAATTACGACAATATTTGTCGCCCGGTTGAAAGGCCGGAGAGATTACAGGCGAATTCGGCGCGTAATAGTTGGGAGGTCGTTCCGTGTTATGATTGGCGGAAGAATTGCAAGACCTTAAGGTCCAGAGATTCCTGTGACATTGGGATGGTTTTAGATACAAAGGCCAGAGGATTTTGGTTTGATTGGTTCAGCGCTGTAGTACTTTTATGGATTCCGTTGTTGCATACATGAGGGCAAAATGGAATATGTAATATTTTGCGAATGTACATTTTTTTATTGAATATTTTTAACATAAAAACGTGAATTATTACTTGGAAATTTCTTATTCAATGACAAGATTGCCTGATAATTAGGATATTAATTTAGAGAAATTGTTGTGAAAATAATCAAATTATTTTAAGGAATATTTTTTATCATGTTTTTTAAGTTACACTACTATACTACGTAAAAAGAAAAAGAATACTCTTTAATATTTGTTTAACAATTTGTGATTATAAATATTAAAATATGCATTGTGTTTATTCATGAGCTACCATTTTTCATTCCAGTAATTGTTGTTTACTCGAGGATTGATAAATGCGGCTTTTGTCGTTGTAATGCGGAAGGACAGTTGTTGTAAATAAGGACATCGTACATCTTTTAATTAATTACCGAGACAGGAATAATAACAATAAAGTAAAATACCTATGCATTAATATGGGATGTTTCACCATCTACTCAAAATCTCAGACGCCACATACAGGGTGTCATTAGCAATTGAACAAAGTGTACGAACTGTACATATCCATTGGGGTATTTGAAACCAGTGTAATTATTATGCTTTATAATTGATGTTGCCGTTACGAAGAAATATATGTATGTGTCAGTTTCTCCTGAGGTACCTACAACGTAAAATAGTATGAAACCTTCTTATACTTTATCAATTAGCGTTTTTGATTATGTGATTTATGATTTTTTTAAATATATTTTGTTTAAATGAAGATATATTAAAGTTCACATCATCAGCCTATAATCAGTCCACTGCTGCGCAAAGGCCTCTCCTATTACCTAAACGAATGGACGCATTAGGAGGTAAATGCCCATAATCGTTAACATAGCACCATTTAAAAGAGTTAAAACCCCCTTAGGTGCATAATTGGTATCACATATTTTATATCTAAAATGACCTTATCGTCAAGGAAAATGCAATACCGCGTAACTTACAAATTCATTTAGTCAATTCTATCTGTTTTGGTAGTTACGCGGCATTGCACTATCAGCGACGTTATGTAAACAATTGATATCAATTTGGACTCTGTTGCTCAGTATGACAGTCTCGATTGATTACATATTCCGACATGTGACATTTCGGTCGTATCGTTATTGATACTCTATGCACCTAAGGGCTAAACCTACGTGAGGCTTCAAGTTTTCCATTGGCCGAGGTCACGCTGTATACATAAGTCATACTGAGCAACTTTTAGTATGACATTGATGATGGACTGCAGCATCAGTAAATACATTACTATGATCGCCAACCTTGCCCAGCGTGGTGATTATGGGCAATTATTATTTACCTCCTAACGCGTCCATGCAGTATTTTTTAGTGGTAGGACCTCGTACATGGTCCGCCCGGATAGCTACCACCGTATACTCGCTAACCTGCCGCTAAATAGCAGTGTTAGTACTGCTGTGTTTCGGTTTGGGGGTAAGATAGCCGGTGCAATTACTGGCATAGATGCTATCCATCTAAGTCCTCAGGGTAGGCAGCACATAGGCGTTTCTTAGTCACTATGTCCATGGGCCTAAGTTCTTGCTTTCGATCAGGTGAGCTGAGAGCTCAGTTGTCTACCTTCATCACATAAAAAAATGCGCGTAGATTATGCGCGGCGAGGCCTATGTCTAGCAGTGTGGACTGAAATAGGTTGATGATGTGATGTCTCTATCCCCACAACACAAGCCGTGCGTCTAGGTCAAATGGTCAATTCGCGTAAGAATGTGCCATGCCATGATGTTATTTATATTAAGATACTCGTATTTTACGTAGATTGTAGACCATAATATTCCCAAAGTAGTCCCTATTGCACCTCAAGGCCGGGCCGCAAGGCCCGACGAAGAAAAAGGAGGGCGTTGGACTGCCCAAAGTGAAAATTGAATCAAAAATAATATAACCCCTAAAAGATTAAATGCAATCAGTGTAGGATTACATTGAAATTCAAAATAATTTACTGATAATGATTATTCTCCATCACATTAATTTCATTGATTCGATCATAATGCCGGGGGAAGGGGGGCGCTGGAAGGAATCTACCCTGCTTCAAAGGGCGGTATCACAAAAAAGTTTGGGAACCTATGCCGTAGACGATAAGTAATTAGACATAAATGAAGATTGTAATGACATAGTAGATGAGTTTCGTCTCCCTAAATATACAGAAAGCGATGACAATGTTTGTCTTTCAGTATATTCGCATAATTATTTCAGACATACCCCGCTTTACGCGACCCCGTTTAACGCGGTTTCGTTTATATTATTACGTTATTTACTGTTTTTAACCGACTTCAAAAAGGAGGAGATTTACAATGACACCGACTTCACAGAGATCAGTGGGGTACCTAGGAATCATATTTTATTTCAATGAATAGGGTAAAAGGTTTAATGGTTTGGGTAGGAAATCCTAAGTGGTAGGAACCAAAATTATTTTGCACTTTTTAGTTCCAGCGTATTTTTGAAGGCGGTTTAATTTTTTATTTTAAAATATTTTATAAGTAAAACAAGTGTACTACAGATGAGCAAAAATAATGAAAATGTTTGAGCCTGGTACTTAATTACAAGAACCCGATATACGCGAAAGTCGCTTTACGCGATTTTCCCTGGAACGCATCTCTCGCATAAAGCGAGGTATTTGTATATCATTCGAGATTACGTAACTAAGAATTTTCGTTTTACATTTTTGAGGTGAGCCATGTGGTGACGGCAATAAGGATACATTTATCACCACTCCAACTCTTCCCGCGGGTGTGTAAGAGTCGACTAAGGGATTGAAGTATCAACTGACTATTCTTTGATAAAAGATTGATGATTGGCAGCAGCGTCATCATAGTGGACACATTACTGCGTAATCAAATGTCGCGTTCACCCTGTTGGGATGGGACAGCAGCGTAATAAAATAATCCTTAAACTTAAAGAGAACGCATTGCACTAACACGCATTATAATTTTCTCACGAAATTTCCAGTAATTTTAGGCAATTTTTAGTAACTTGTAATACCACCCTGTAGTAAACCGTTGCTTTGTATCCAAAATACAAGCCTTATTTGATCTTGATTATATTTTTTATTCCTTTAACTTTTTAAGAATCTATGTCAGCCTCCGTAGTCTAGTTGGTTGTGACCCTGCCTACGAAGCTGGGGGTTCCGGGTTCGAATCCCGGCGAGGGCATTATTTGTGTATTTATTTATCACAAATATTTGTTCCTTGGTCATGGCTGTATCTATATGTATCTATCTATTAAATATATATCGTCGCCTGGTACCCACATCACAAGCCTTAATTGAGCTTACCGTGGGGCTAGGTCGATTTGTGTAAAGATGTCCTAAGATATCTATTTATTATTATTATGTAGGTACTTAATACCTTTTTTATGACGGAACCTGATAATATGTGTATAATCTTGATATTACTTAATAATGTTTATTTATTGAAATGCAGTTATGTCATAAGTCATAACAACAATAACCCAGTTGTCTATTTATATTACACATGTCACCTATGATCCGATAATACGCATTGTTATCCAACCTGAACGATTGGTTGCATTCGCTCGTGACATTGACTTGGAGTGTATAATGCACTGCCGCACTTGTTGTCTATCAAGCAATATTGATGTGAGAACGCGGAATACAACCGGTTATCCTGGCCTGTTATCATTGCATAAACTGAATGAGTGTGTACTCTTGGACCAGCGTTATGTGACAATGAGATCTAATACAGTTACGTGGAGTAAATATGTACCTACACGCAGTGGGTTTGATGTGTGTACTCTTGTACACAATCTCAGATTTCAATCCAAAATATGTGGTTCCATAAATTTATCCAGTGTGTACCTTTAATTCACATGACTCTAGTACACTATATCTACTATACGTGTTACTGATAGGATGAAAGATTATACTTTGTCGAACAATTAGTGGCAGTAGAAAAAGGCGACAAACTGAATTCGACTTTTTTTTGACAAGTATTTGTAGTATAGAAATCGGAGAGAAAGATATATGTTCATCTTTAAACCGTGTTTTTATTGATTTCCGTTAAATTGGACAGGTTACTTGGACATTAATAGAAGTTGGCTGGTATATTGGCTTTTGTTAATTTTGTAAACAATTTTTTTTTTCGGTTTTCATACATATTAATTGTAATGGCAAGTGTGACAGAACCTTAAGCATAAGATTTCAGGTGACTGCTGACGGCACACGTCAAAATAAGTAACATTAGGATGTAATAAAAGTTGCAATACACTTGTTCAGTCATTAAACTTATTTTTTTAATAACTCAATAACAGTAAGAATTAAGACACTAGTTTCTTAGCGAAATTGATAATTTTTGACCTAAATAAGCTTCCCTTTAATTTAACGGAAATCAATAAAAACACGGTGTATACTGAAGCCGATGCTTTTTATATGAATTTTATGTATACACGGTGGTCTTTGCGGTGATTTCTTGTTTTATAATTATTATTTCCTATTAGGCGATAGACGTCCACTGCTACCACAAAGTGCTACCAGCAGGGACAGGACCTGTTATTTTATCCATACAAAAGAACGGTTCTTTTTTCCTTATTTTTCGTTCTTCGGTAGGTATATGAATTCTAAATTAATAGTAATTTAAAAATATGATATTGTAAATTACATAAAACAATGAGTAGTAAATAAAGAGTATAAACCATTTTCAAATATTTTGTTATTTCGAGGTTTTTGTAAAATATCGGTTCCGGTCCCTGGCTACATGTATGATCGTACGCAGGCTGCATCCAATGGATTCCAACTAACTTTAGTGTCTCGCCAAATCAATCGACGCAGAATTAGCTTAATCCCGCCGAAAAGAGCTTTACGTCTTCGGAATAAGAGCGAAAAATCCGATGCCGCGTCGGCCGACGCTGATCGACATCTTTTTCGCTCTTATGCCGTCAATTATAATAGTAGATTGTTCAACGAGAGACTAAAACAGGCTATTATGACACGAGATATTTATCCACCCGAGCGTAGCGAGGGTGGATGTAGTTCGAGTGTCATTATGGCTGTTTAGTCCCGAATTAAACACTCTACTTTTCACTTTGAATGCGAGGAAAAAACTACGTTCTACATAATCTCAGTATTTATTAACAGAAAGAACAAATAAAAAACAAAAAAATTGTATGTTCTGCGATATCAAAACTTCCGATTTTTTCGGAACATGGTATATGGTTTAGTTGCAGTGTGGTTTTAAGCATGGAATATATGCTACAAGGTGATAACGGTTGATATTTCTTAGATTTTTCATCAAAATATGTCAGAAATACGCCATAAATGATGTTGGTATCTACCTAATTTGCTTTCAAGTTTTCCAATCCAGAAAAGTTTGATACGCTTTTGAATATATTACACTATATTTCGGCGGTAAAAGATTTTGCACCACGTCTTTTGCATTCTTCTTCATTCTGGCGTAAGGCGTTAATACTTCTTCATCGCATGACGTGACATCGTAAATTATATAACTACGATTTGAACAATATTACTTATGGACAAAAACACAAAAAATAAGCAATCCAATTCGTTCCGCGTTTTAGTTTTTATCTGTATTCCTTTTTCGAAATATGACGCTTTAAATACTTGCATATTTAGCCAACGAATTGGAGCTATCTACATAATTATTTTGAAGCTAATGGTTATTAAAACATAAGTAATAAATTGGATTCAATCTTAATCATATATTAAACAAGTATTAAATATACATGTATATCAAGAAAATAAATCGATTCTCCTTAATATTTTTCACGATTGACATTTTGAGGTTATTTTCAATGTCAATAATCGTTCGTTCAAAAATCATAAACACCTTAAATGGCTGTTTAGGGGTTTCCAAAGTCAATTAAAAAAAAAGTTTAGAGGTTGTATCCACGGCATGCACAAAAGTGGTCTATACACAAGCACTGAAAATGGCGACTATCCTTTATTCTTGAACGCCGTGAGTGTGGCTGTTTACGGGTTTTCCAACGTCAATTAAAAAAAAATTACTTTAGTCCCTAGAGATTAATAAAGAGTTTTAGTCCCGATATGCAGGGACTAAAATAACATTTTAAGAGCATGAGAAGTGAAAAGAGTTTTGCGCCCGGCTTACGCCAATTCCAAGTCGATTGATTTGGGTAGACCCCTAGTAAATCGATCGATATTGTATGGGGGCTTCCCATCGCGTGGTTGCCGCTCAAGAACTCGGCCTATTTTAAATGAACTAAAAATGTAAGGGATCAAAATAATTATATTAACGTTATTTAAACAGTTAATGTTCCTAATATTTTCTTCGGTTACCGCGAGGATTACACATGAAATAAAACTATGAAAACGGATAAACTCGCGTATATTAACTAATTTTATGACTCCCATCCGCAGACCACGAACCCTGTAAAGTGTTCGAAACGTCGGAATGAAGTTAAAATTAGTTAATGTACGCGAGTTTATCCGTTTTCATAGTTTTATTTCAAGTTAATGTTCCTTTTTAAAATGGTTCGGCTGAGATGCGTTCGCGTACCGAGACTTGCGTCGACGCACCGTATATGCGCAGTGGCATTCCCGGAACACTATGATGATTGCCGTCGTTTAGGAAACGGTGCAACTAGGATTGATATGTCTGAAGCCTACAGCGAGGACAGTTGTTGTATACATACTCGCGAGCATTGCGGGAAATTTTATGTAGCATTCTGGACGTCAAAATAAACAAAACACAAATGTGACTTCACGTCAACGTCACTAAATTTTTTTCTTCTACATTGCGTTTTTCCTTTATTTTTTTGACACGTTGTTTTGTTAAGTGTTTTCTTATTTTTTGTGTTTCAAACAAAAGATATGATAATATTAGAACACATTATGGCATTGTAATAAATAAATATTATGAAGAGTAACGACGAAAAACTTATTTCAAAAAAGTTTGATTATCTCTGAAGCCAAGCCGAATACAGCGGCCCTACCAGGACCTTCGAAATGCACAAATTTTGAGGGTTTTTCTCTGCCGCTCTAATGACGCCTTCGTTGAAGTGACAGACACAAATTCCAAAGTCCCCGAAATTTACGAATTTCGGTGTTCGAGGTAGTAAGCCAGGTTTAATTTAATATTAAAGACTCTAAATATGGTCAGGAATACATCGTCAAAATCTCCCGCAATGCTCGCGAGTATTCTGTATTAATCGTAGGCTGGAAGGAAGCACTATGTACAGTCAAGAGCAAAAGTAGTTGATCATTCTTGTTCGATTATAGACCTTATTCCATTGTGATAAGGCACAAGGTGATCACTTACTTTTGCTCTTGACTGTACCTATTGGACGATGTAGATTGTAGGTATCTAATTGTCCATTGGTAAGACGTACAACTGTCAATTCAAAGTAATCTTTGGGTTTACCTCGGTTCCAATTAATGAGGTTTTCTGAAATATAATTACACATAAAATTACGAGCTCTTTTCGGTGAAGTAAGTTATTGTGAGGAAAGCGGTTTCCTGAATTATTTATTGGAATTAGTTCGGACTAATTTTGACATAACCCTAATGCGCGTCCTTTGGATTGGTAGGTCTGATAGCTATCACAAAAACTAGTACCAAGACATATTTGAATTATGCTTCAATGTTTGTTCCACCTTCTCCGCTCTGGTATGATCTTATACTATGACTGTAGAACTTAGTAAATGATGTGTACGGTTAACGAATATGATTTCTGTACCACCATCAGATATAGTGAAGCGGCCAGGGATCTCAGAAATATATAAAAGCCATGAAAAGTCATGTATTTTGATGGCGTTAGAGTCCAATTTCATATATTTTTGAGCGCCATGGCCACTCCAATAAATCAGATGGCGTCTGTACGTTTTTTTACCTTATCATTATTATTAATAATGAAACGGGAATGCTTCCGACTTTCATATATTGATTATTGCTGTGACAGAGTCCAATTGGAATATACATAGTAGCCAACATCCCTACTCGTAGAAAATGAATGATAGTTTTTTTTTATATTGTATTTAGAACGCAGACAGTCATACAAGAAGCATGGATTTTAGTACAATGTAAAGTACAGTAACTTAGGTAAAAACGGACCTGGAGTACCTACTCGTATCATTAAGTTACGTACATCGTTAACTGTTAGTAAACTTACTAAATGCTTGTGTATAATGTATATTATGCACAAGCATTTAGTAAGTTTACTAGTGCTTAATTAAGGTTTTCAAACAAGTCAATGAATTTTGGAATGGATCTATGTCAAGAAGATGGTTATTATAATAGCTTGGAACTCGCTGGGCATAATTTTTGGGAGAAAACTGATGTGAAATAGAGATCTAGGACGTAAGGGCTTATGCGGATAATTGAAAGAAATTAAATTTAATAGATTAGGACAATTGATGGCGCCTTTAAGCATCTAAAGTTTTATCTATAATATCAATAAATATTTACGTACAACTATAATTTAAATATAACGGTTAAATAAAAATTCATAATGCGTAGAACTTAGAGACGTAGCCGCGTTGCAAAGTTCTTATAAATTCAATGAATATGGAACATATGAGACACACAACTCAACCTAAGGGGAATCACGGAGTACACCAATTGTATGATAATTTAAATGACTCCAAACGATATGGGTATTCAATCGCATACGATTTGATTGGTCATAACCAATGGCTGATTTTTAAACGTTTCGAAATTATTTAAACACAATTTTATAATAAAGAATTTGGAACGTATACATAGGTAAAGATTATATTCAAACAAGAGGCTAGGTAAATATAATTATATGCCTTTGACTGCACTATTCCTCATGATAGTTATGATCAAATAGAACAAAATACATAATAAGTCATGTCATTATAAATGCACATCCCAAAAACAATACACAAGTATCTTAGATTTGTTTATTTCCATATAATCTAGAGTTCTACAGACAACATCTGCAGCAGTAGCATAATCAATTTTCCAACCACGTATGTCTTAAACTAGATTGTATTCAAACGTGGGTCGAGGGATAAACAAATTTACCTTTTTGTCGAGTGCGCTATAAAAAATGGGAATCCGGCTCCATGTCTCAATAAATGGGTTACGTTAAGGAAGAGTTTTGTTTACGCTTATAAAGAACATTTTGGATGTAAACAAAGGTGTAATAGATCGGTTATGAAATTTCCGAAAGAAGTAGACATCTTACACAAATCGACCTAGTCCTGCGGTAAGATCAATTAAGGCCTGTGATATGGGTACCTTTTGAGCTATGATATATGCATATAGATACTTAAATACATCGACAGCCACGGTCGAGAAACAAATATTTCTGTAGGCTTAGCACAGGACTAGAGCGACAATATATCGCCGCAAGATAGACTATCGATCCCTCTTTCATTCATATAGTTAGTAAAAGATGGAAAATCTATCTCGTGGCGACATACTGACATACCAATCATGTGCTAAGCATACTAATAAACACAAATAATGCCCTCGTAAGGATTTGAACCCGGATCCTCCAGCTTCGTAGGCAATAGTGACTTAGTGTATCCCAGATAAAGTATAGGTATGCTATGGTATTACTCGAATACCTGTAAGTACAGGCAATATTATTATTACTTCATATCCGGAAACGCGGTGAATTGCGGTTATGTTCTCAATAAAAATGCCTAACTAGATCGGCTCCAAGTAGAACAAAATGGTGGATAGAATAGTAATGAACAACTATCTCAGTAACTGTTATTATTGTGACAGCAAACTGGTTATTTTATTGCACTGAACCATAATGTTGATTTTAGAATTGTGATTATTAACTTTGATTAACTGTAAAATAGAGTTGTGTACGTACAAGTAGTTGTATGTAATAAAGCGCATTATTTGTATTACAATTAATGTAGGTAAGTTTAAATACAGAGTGATCAATTGAAATTGGTCAACAGGGGAAACAAACACTATAAAAGATGGAGATTTTTGATCTCAGGAACCCAAGCGTTGAATTCAATGGCAAGAAACACTAAATTCATAAATTATTAATTGTTTATTATTAATTGCGTTGAAAAATGTGAAGAAAATTTCAATATTCTATTAAAACTTATTACGAAAATTATTTTGAACTTGATAAGTAGGTTGAACAGTTTTTGTATAGGTAACTTAATTCGGAACTTTACACTGAGCATGATCGTGGCTTTTTGCTCTTGGCTTTTTTTTCTTGTGAAATGAAATCTCTCTATCTGTTTTAGTTTAAGATTTCTCAACACTGACCTATTTGGATTGATCACCTGGTATTATAATGTAGGTATAATATACAGTGTGTAAGTCTAATACGGGCGATCAATTAAACCAGGCATGGGATTCATTAGTGTAATCATAGATTTCAAGGTTTTTTTAAAGTTACTCTTAATTATGACCCCACAGATTTTTTTAAAGATTATCGGAGCAGCAATGTAGGTACGAACATTTGTTAATATTGTTGATATGGCAGTTATGTCATCTGCTTTTGAAATTTGCTGTCAACGAGTATTTAACTCGCGTATGTTGCTCTACATTGCGCGCCGAATTATTTTGTATGGAAAAAATTGTTGATCTAATTTTAAGTAAAAGTTATTTGAATGTATTCATTATGTCGTAAACTAACACCCGTAACGTTAAGAGCTTCGCCCGTATTAGACTTACACCCTGTATAGCCTTTTCTAATTTCAAAGACTGATACTGATAATATCAGGTTGCCATCTATTGACATAAGCTGAAACTACAAGTCCTTAACGTTCCCTACTCACAGAGTCTTTTTGTTCCCATTTATTTGGTTCGCATGGTGTACCACAGATGGCGGTAAGAGTACAATTCTTATACCTACACATAGTGTCTTTTTAGTTTTTATACGATGAGCATTTATTTAAAGCAATTATTGTGTGTCAAAGTAAAATTTTGTGGACCTATCAACTTTTGGCACTGAAAAAGGGCGAAAAATTCAAATAATATATGAGCGATCAACAATACAAACCTATATCTATTAAAGCCCCCTTTTACTACTGCCAAAGGTTGTTAGACAGAGTATAAAAGTCCGTTCCGTTCGTCCCTTATGCTCTTATGGACACATTGTTAAGACCGAAAGGGACAAACAATTATTAGCGGCTTGTTAAGTTAACAAGCGCTTATGAATAAGGGGGATAGTTTGCATGACTAACTTTTGTAACACATTGACGTGATCGTGATTTTTGTTTCGATTAAGGACTTACTTTGTACAATTTTTTTGCAGTCGACCTTTACATGGATTGCTATAAAAAATTAGAATTGTTTTTCCAGGTACAATAAATTGATCACGCGTTGTCTCTTGCATGCGGAAAGTGTAGGCGTCTAAAAGCAAGGCACGTCCAATATTGCTCACGTGACTTCATTTTCCAAACAAACTTCCACCTAAACTTCATTATAATTATGAAGCCAGTAAAATTTGTAACTACAGTTATTCATTTTAATTACAATAAAACCAAAAAAATATTAAAATGTGAGGACATTTTCTTATCATTGCATTTTAGTAATCGGATCTCTTCGACCCGATGCGAGTATGGTTGATTGCGACGTTAACTAATTGCCGTAGCGAAAGTGTTAAAAAAAACATAATCCTGAACATGTGATTCATCCAGATTTGGACGAACTTGGGCTTGATTGAATCACGAGCTGATTCAATCAAGATAATAATAAAATATGGTGAAAAAAAATCGTACAAAATTTAAGTTACCGTCATGTGACGTAAGAAGTATGAAAGTTTATACAAAAAAACGTGACGTAATGGATTTTTGTATATTAGTATAATGAAACCGGAATCAGAAAGGAATTCAAAAGTACTGTTCACACAACAAATTACATAATATTTACAAAGAAAATAGTTGTTTATAGATGTAGTGAGTGATTAATTAATCTATCTCCTCTCTTAAAATATGAATATATGAATATAACTATGAATATATCCCAGATTGACTTAAGCACTGCTTGTGTCTACAGTACTTTCGACTCCCATTCTAATTGCGGTTTGGTAATACGAGCGATGATATTATTGTTTTAACTGCATCTCTAGTAAGTAATATTTGCTTGGTAGGTTTATACAATAAAAGGCCATAGATCATGCAATAAATAATTTATTTCAAAAACTTCTTATTTATCATTTAACTCTTCGTAATCAATGTTTTGAACGTAAAATTAGGTATCTCTGCTTAGCTATTATCCATCATTATTGTCATCCAGGATGAACCTGCCCCCCTAGCACAAGAGCGACACGACAGTATTTCGCGCACGATATACTTGTCACTGTCTAACTGTATTCATAAAACGGTGACGAATAGAGGCCCGCGAGATACTGTCGCATCGCTTTTGTACTAGGGGTCCTGATGCGGCTTATCATTCATTATTATGTCGATTTTGTAAATTTACCATCAAAATTTCCGTTTTGTCATGCTGCGGAACAATTGATTTTAAGATTATGTGTACACGGGGAAGGATTCAAACTTCGAATAAAATGGTACAATGTAGATAGTGCTAGGCTGCCGTGCAATTCCTAAACCACAGTAACTGACAAAAGTCGATTTTGAGATAATAGCAAAAAACAGTTTTAAAGTAATATATTTTCCAAGATTTGATAGTTATTGAGATTTTATTTTGTCCAAAATGAAGTATTAAAATCATACAATACGATAAATTAAAAAATACGTGCTTGTGCATTTTCTAAAATTAAATATGTGGTTTTTTCGAAATTCTGTGTTTGTACTGCGCTTTTAAAAACATGGAAAAATATAACAATTACTAATTAAGACACAGTAAAATGACCACTTACTGCACAAATTTTGCTTGCTTTATAAATATAGGTGGCATTTTACAGGTTAAACTGCAGTAAAAGGGACTAGTGTACTGTAATTTAACTAGTATTTTGATTGAATTTTCGTGCTACGAACTTCATTCACAGCAGTAAAATATAGTTTTTTTTAAATAAAGTAATTAAAATACAAAAAAAAATTGTAACAGCATTACATCATTTTATTATTAAGATATTCAAACACGCTTACCAAGTTTCATGCCAATGTGAGACACAGGAGGAAGTAAAAAACGATTTAAAAGTTACTTGGAAAACGCAGTTTATTTAGGGATTTGTCGTCAATAATACAAAAATTAGACAAAAATTAAGGTTTATTACCACATTTTCTTAAGCAATGAAGTAACAATCAACTTTAGGTACCATTATCGGTTGTAGTCATAGCAAATGGCACATTATATTTAGCCTTACATTGATTTCAATGAGTAAGGTCACGACTGATTATGGCGTAGCACTTCTACGATTAATTTTAATAAATATAATTTCTTACGTATTCGTGTCAGTTATAAATCAAAAAGTCTTTAGAATACTGTATATTATAATGCAAAACCCTATTAAAGAATAAACTGTCATTAATTATGATCTATTACTACAATAGTACTCCGCTCCACCTGCAATATATTTATGTATGACACGTTATAGGTTTTGTTATGTTTTTTTGGAGAAAGCTAGGAAACAAATTTGCTTCGTTAAAGCATCCTGTTAATAAGATAAAGAAATGAAACCTCTTTAGTCATAATTCTAGAACCGCCGGCCCGGTAAATAAGGCCATGACAGACAGTATTAAACAAACATCTTTACAGGATATTTCATAGGGGATGATTATTTAGAAAATAAATTATAATGTTCATTTTTGTTCGGTAAATGTTTTTTTTTAATTTTTAGTGAAAGTTAATTGTTTTGATGTTAATTAACATCCCTTAAATATCCGTGACTAATTTAGTAATAAGTACCGTATATATTTTATGTAGCAATTCATTAAAGAAATTATTAAGATTTTCTTCGGTTACCGCGAGGATTACTCATGAAATAAAACTATGAAAACGGATAAACTCGCGTATATTAACTAATTTTAACTTCATTCCGACGTTTCGAATACAGGGTTCGTGGTCTGGGTCATCCGCAGACCACGAACCCTGACCGGAATGAAGTTAAAATTAGTTAATATACGCGAGTTTATCCGTTTTCATAGTTTTATTTCAAATTATTAAGAATTTACATTTTATGTTATAGTATAATATGTTTAGCTTTGAATTTAAACTATCATAAAGAAGTTTTTTAAATGCATCTGAAATTACCGTATAAGAAACTTAAACCAAAAAGTATGTAGCAATCGTATTGAATCCCAAAACAGGTAAATTTCCAAATACTCGATTATTGACCCGTATTGGCGGTATTCGTATAATTGTCTTTTAAGAACCTAATAATTAGGGAATAATACCTTTATGTGTTTAACTACATAAGTTTTTATTCGGTTATCAACAGACGACACCTTGGTTGTTTTAAATTGTAAACAGGTCAAGAATTATTTTACTACCTTAAACAGGATATTCTAAGGATATCACTATAAGCCCTCTTCAAGGGACGTCCGAGATGGAACTACTCGTAACTCGAATTTGCCACTTAAAATAAACGTCTAAATGCAGTTAAAATAGTCAAATAACATAAAAATACTGCCTAAACCGCAGCCCCTCGGGGTGCTACTGTCCTTTAGCTAGTATTATTGCTATTGAAAGTAATACAACATACAGCATAATCTGTACATGAATGAACTTGTTACTGCAGTTTAGATGGCAATACGATACTTATTTGAACAGTAGTGTACCACTTTAAATATCGTTATTCTATTCCTACTGCGTCTTAACTAGTAATTATGCTTATTAATCTATGAAACTGGAAACGCAGTACAACACTTTTAGCATAAAAATTGTATACTGTGTTTTAATTAGTTTCTTTATAAACGAGATACTATGAGTTTACATGCTAAAAATCATGAAAATCTACTAATGTACTGCGTTTTAGTCAGTATCAGCCCAAAAACCGTAGCCGTAGACCATTTTACTGCGTTTTATATTGCATTGTGCAGGAAAAACTACTCACTTACTGCTTTTGGGTTTTCGAGTTTCCATGTTCCAGTTTTCCAAATGAAAAACCGATCGATTGGGATTATGCGTTTTGATTTGCTGATTATAGATCACCAATAAACCAAAAATCGGAAAATTGGCAGTTACTGTGGTTTAGGAATTGCACGGCAGTAGGGGCTAATAAATGTTCCTTTAGGAAGCTGTTTCCATCATGGTAGATATTATATCTAGTCTGAACGAGTGATCGACAAAATAAAACATCGACGTAACTGCTAACGGTAAGGTAAAACAAACTTTTTAAATTGTCAATTCAAAAATAAAGTATGAAAAATATACTTAAGCACAAAGAAGGGATGCAAATTACCGCATACCATTTTTCGCCGATAATTGAGTACCAATTTATAAGATCAAAGTGAAAGTCAATACTGTTCCAACGCTACATTAAATAATTAAGATGAAATTGTAACAAATTGCCGATGAGTCCAGTGTTTCACAGAAGCTACATGATTACACAAAGTTAGCATTTTTATAAGAATTAAACTTATAGGTGCGGTATTCATTGATAAACAAAATATTGGGTATCGATGTAAAATTTTGTTAAGCCCTCGATTGCACCAGAAGAATATCAAAGTATAGTCATGAATATCATGACTTTAGAATATATCAGCACTTAGAATATCAACACTCCAGACTAAATGGCGATGTACCTATATAATTCGAACTTGGAATTAAATTCAATGCACGATATCCTCTTTTAGTAGAACATAGCTTCAGAAAAGCACTCTCCGTAAGATTATATATTTTTCCTCATCGGGACAATGACATCTGTGGTCACTGGTCAGGTAGCCTAACGGTAATGACTACTTGGAAAAGGCACCAAGATACAGTTGCCATCAGATATGTCTGTGCTTATAATGTCAGAAAATGCACTCTTCATGACAAATAAGGCCTGGTAGATATTTGCGAGGGTGTACTGCTATTTCGCCGGAATATTTTTCGCCTAATTTTACTTCCCAACCAACATATGGCAGATGATTCTCCCATTTGACCCTATCATTTGATAACTAGGTTAGGTTAGGTTGGAACATGATAATTTGCGAAAAATACATCTACGAAACTTTGGTTTGCCATGTGATGATTCTGCCAAATTAAACTATAATAGTTGGGAAAGTGACAAAATGCCATAAAATTTTCGGTTACTAACTAATATAGCCATTTGCGAACATCCTACTCCAAATCTGTTGGCAATTATAAATACAAACTCGACCCCTACCACTGACCACATCATGACTGTTAAAGTCTACGTGGTATGTCTGTAATGGCTAGTGATGGGTCGTTCTCTGTAACTTACCCAACACAGTATGGGGAATATTCCCAAATGGAAACTTCCCCCATAGTAAGATTGGAGAATCATCGGGAACGACCCATCACTAGTAATGGCTCATAAAAAAAAAAGATATGTGCAGATTAAATATTTTTCGCGAAATTCTATGTGTTTTCAAACTCAAGTATGAAAAGGGTTGTTCAGTTAGACGCGGCGGCGGACATATTTTTAAAGAATGACCATCAAATTATAATCCAAATGGAGTGAACACAAACCGGAATTCTCATACATTATGGAAGACGATACAAACATTTTCTAAATCCAGTGTCACTATAATTCCTTAATTAATAAATTCACTAGCTTATTTTTAGGATATCTAACCGAAATAACAAAAACATAACAAAGCTGGTTTTAAATTATCAATATTAAACTCATTTTATAAATCAAATAGGTATTAATAACTTTGTTATATTTTTTTACGATTCTCTATCTAAAACTTTCAAATTTTTATTCGGATTTCTAATAACATTTCAAACTAAATGATAACGCTTCATAATGGCTATTGAAAATTTATTTTGCTTTTTTGTTTGTGAAAGTGTTATCATTTAGATGAAGTATTTCACTAAATATTTTTATTATTTTCACTAATAGTTAACGCGATATCGTAAAATTTAATAATTTCCCTGGGAAACAAACAATATCACTTCAATACATTTCTAAGATATGAATAGTATTAGTTATATTTACATCGTTTCCAATACAATAGGATATTTCATGAATTACAATAGAGGTCTATATTATGAATGATTTCTCAAGATGGTATTAATTGGAATATTCGTAAGTACAGTAAACGTCATTTGAACAGCATTTTTCGTTACAAAAAATAATTACAAAAACAAGTAAGTCAGAAATAAATTTTACAATATTCATAACGACATACGAACAATATTTTATATAAAAATGGCAGTTTTATATCACGTATACGAATACTAATTAAGTTATCAGAACACAGGGTATGATTCCGATTGCACCAATCAAACAACTTTAAACAAAATTATTGCCGTAACGATATTCTTTAACTCTAAACCAACTCTGTAGCAACTTTATACGCCACCTATTAAAAAAGTGTTATCATTGTGACACTTATATTCAAGACCTCGTAGTTATTTATCTCACACGATTTTATTCAGCAGGGATAAAAAATCCGAAGAGGCAGAGGATTGAAATATCAATATAAATTAAACAAGTTGGCTGCAGGGCTAGGTAATTTGCGCCTAATTTGTAACGAATGAGAACAATACTTGCTACAAATTTACTATTTATGTACAAATGTTGCATTAATCACAATAACACGTAACTCAAATTGTGCCAAAGTCGATCGGCCACTCACCACAATCATACATTGTGCGTAGTCCCTTTCATGTTGCCCTATTTAAAGTTTAAGTTTTAACCATTACCATACCATTATCATTGCTTGAAGCAAGGTGACTGGATTTTTCATTAGTATCGTGATTAGTCGTTAATGTTTATTTTAAAAGTTTAAATCCGAAAGTTGAGCTCATCTAGGTACGTCTAAATGAAAATTTACATAAATAAACCAAGTTACATACACCGATCGACTGCACTTGGTCCAAAATGTAAGAACATTTTCATAGCCAAATACCATCCATATTTACATTACTAAAAACTTTTTAACTTTGAACCAGCTGTGAGGACTCATTACTCCAACTTTATAACACTATCCATTAGCTATTAAATATCAATTGAGATCATCTATTATTTATAATTCAATAAAAACTGGCTGCTTGCCAAAAGTGCCTAAAATGAACACTTTCACACAACCATTAACCCTATCAACAAGCAACCTTACAATCGCTTCATTTCTATTCCGTCTATGAACACCAACACTTTTATTGCATTAGCGATTTACTCTTAATATTTCCTTGCATAAGGACCATACAAACACAGAATCAGTTTCGTGGTTTACTTTAAGTTACTTTTTAATTGATGGCGCTTCGATTGACGCTTTATAGACTTTTTCTAGTCTTATAGACACCAGCCAAAACTACAGTCTTTTATTTTTCTTGCATTATCCCGTTTTCGTTTGGCTCTGTAAATCAGTCAATTGGCCTTTATGCAAGAAAAATAATATATCTTAACCATAACATTTTCATCCTCAGAGCTGGCGACTCGGAAAGTTTATCATGTGCCCATAAGGACTCCGCGCGGGAAGCACGTCACACGGTGGTGACGCGGTCGACTTCCACGTACCGCACGGAGTCCTCGCTTGGTCAGCAAATCACTTCTTTTTCATCGAAAATGGCGGTGTCTGAGGAGAGACTCTTCAGACGTTGCTGGAGTGCGGAGCGGCGTCGGCGGCAGTTGCGGGCTACAGCCAACTGTAATAAAAGTGAGAAATGTTAACGTGTTTTAGCAAAGTGTGTACAGTCAAGTGCAAAAATAAGTATCGAAAGAATCCGTTCATAAATATGTTACGACGTTCTTATTACACAGAATTAGAGTGCACTGGGACATATTTTTGAACGTTTTTGTATACCCCTTATTTTGTCTTCGACTGTACCAAAAAATTATGTAAAATCGGAATACAGGAAAATATCGCTTACACAATATCGATACTTTACAACATATTAAGTGTAGTTTTGTTATGTTATAGACATCTGTTTTTGCAGATCTAGCTGAAAAACAGCCGGTACTTGCAGCAACGCGGAGCACTCGCCGTGAGGGCATTAAACATTTCCATCACACCATAAGTTTCTCGTTGTGTTCAAGCCCCAAAATCAGTTACAGAATCTTCTGGTAGAAGGTTATAAAATAACATTCTAACAACAGCAGTTGCCGCAAAAACGGCAAACGCCAATATAGCAGCAGCATATTGCACCGGTATTTGCAGCAACGCGAAGCATTCTCCGTGAGGACATCAAACGTTTCCGTCAGACCATAAGTGCTCGTTGTATTCAAGCCCCAAAGTTAGTTAGGTACAGAGACTCCTGGTAGAAAGCTATACAATAAAATACTAACCACAGCAGTCGCCGCAAGAACGGCAAACGCCAACATAGCAGCGGCATAGTGAGCCGGTACTCGCAGTAAAGCGGAGCACTGAGCTAACCGCTCATCTTCTCCGTGAGGGCATTGAGCAATCCCATCACACCATAGAGCAGGTTCTATGCAGGCGTCTAAGGAAGCGCAGCGGTATTCGCAGTCACCGGATAAGGCAAATACACCACCTCGTTCACTGGCGTGTCTGAAATTAATTAGTAAAGAAGCTGATAGATTCATTCTTTCACCATCAAGCCCTAGCCTGATTCAACATTGACATCTAAGTTCGAGTTATTATTTGTAGTGTAAAGGTATTAAACCTTCGCAGTCACATGACGGGGAGAGGGTCATCATACACGCACCAACAGCCTATACCTATCAGTCGACTAACGACGTAAGCCATTCCTATTAACTATGCATACCTATAGACGCATTAGAAGGTAGATGCCCATAATCGCCACGCTGGGCAAGCGGATTGGAGATCATACTAATGTGTCCGCTATGATGACGCGCGCAGATGCCCATAATCACATGATAATTAATTTAACCTTAGAATGCTTTCCGTCTCTGTCATGTAGAATCTTATTACGATTGTATTCAATTTGATAATACAATGTTTAGATGACACTCTGCGGGTACGGGACCCTGCGGAGTGACCTACTCCACGTGCGTTATGTAGTTGGAGCACGAAGGATGCGGTGAGATATGTAAAAGTGTTAAATCTTTATAGTTGATAAAGAAATTAATTCTTAAATTGGGTGTACATTCTTGCAGACAACCATACAAGGGGTCAAGTAACATAGAGGTACGTTTAAGGACATAGTCCTATATTCAATATCGTATATTATAATAAAGGGAATGTTTTTACTTTAAATGAAACCAGAGTTGGGCAGAAATTAATCTGATTACTTCTGTATCTGTAAATTACATTTGGATGTAGAAGAGAATGTAGATTACAAAGTACATAATTATACAAAAGTAATCGAAAAGAGTAACCGTATTACTTTTTACCAAACTTTGAATGAGGCCTGTTTGCTACTAACTTGGGCATTATTTTAGGTATCGATTACCTTCTAGAAAGTTCCAGCCAGGACACATAATACGAGCCATGCTCCACCGCAATCAGCTCCACGGAGAGAGACCTTGGCCAGTCCAGGTCGAAGCGGTCCGGTGACGGCGGCGGCCCCAGCACGTGGCGCGCCAGACCATCCACCTCTTTTGACCAGCCTTCGGAGAATATTTCTACCACCTCCTCCCACTAGAATTTGAAAAGATAGAATATTAGTTATTTTATTAAAAATGGGGACATCTTTCAATATAAAAGTTAGATGCCTATTTATGAAACAAAGGCATTTAAGCTTAGTTACATTATTTGTATTTTGCACGAAATAGGACAAAGTTAAGGACAAGTTATTTCAATGTAGTTTAATGTCGTATACAGATATCGTCGTCACGGGCAGACTGGCGAGAAAATGTAGCAATACCTTGTTGCTGCACGGGTTTTATAAAAACCTGCATTTGACCATGATTATTCACATCTAGACCTAGTGACAATCTCTAGGCTAGGAAATAATCATTCAAGGAAATTAATATGAACAATCATAATAATCATCTAAGTGAATAATCAAGACCAAGGGCGGGTTTTAAATTTTAATTAAAGTGCCACATTAATTTCAACCAAAATCATAACACAAATAGAATCACTCTCCTAATATACTACCCCAATAGATCGAGCTACAGCGGATGGCCTTTACACGTCCTTTCAGTGTGCCGTTTTCTTTATTTTTATTAACAGATGCATAGTAACAACATTTTGTACCTGTTCCTCGGGTGGTTGTGGACAAATATAGATAGGCGATAATCCCCCAGCATAAACTGCTATTCTGTTCTGCGTTCTGCAAAGATGGCGTAAGTCAGGCGCCACCGTGATGTTGTTCAGAAGCGTGAAGTTGTCCAGCTCTGGCTCCTTTATGATGCTGCCTTGGATCTGAAGGTACAGGTAGCGGCCGGGTGATGGATCGATCAGCCATGGACGGTGTTCGCAGTGCTCCTGAAAGATGAGTCACGTTTGTTATTGATTTAATGTTAACTCAATTTGATAAAGCCGGTATCCTATTTTGTTATAGATATAAAAACAAATGTAGTTAGGCGATAATCAATCCCCCAGCATACTTAAACTGCTATTCTATTTTGCGTCCTGCAAAGATGACGTAAGTTAGGAACCGGAAGGCGCAGCGCGGGTAGGCTCCCCACAAGGTGGACTGGTGACCTGGTGAAGGTCGCAAGAGTCCGCTGGATGTGGGTGGCGCAAGACCGGTCATCATCATCATCATCATCAGCCAATTGACGTCCACTGCTGGACATAGACCTCCCCCAGAAAGTTCCACAAAGATCGGTCGTTGTAGCAAATTTTGGGGGGGGGGGGCCTATGTTCAGCAGTGGACGTCTTTCGATTGATATGATGATGATGATGAATGCAGCGTGACATAATAATGACTGATGCTCTCGGAACTGCTTCATAGGCACACACTTTTAGTCCGTCACTAAATAGGTTAGGTTAGGTTAGGTTTTCGATTGATAAGATGATGATGATGATGAATGCAGCGTGACATAATAATGACTGATGCTGTCGGAACTGCTTCATAGGCACACACTTTTAGTCCGTCACTAAATAGATCAAATTGGACAGGTTGGCTGGTGTAACAGCAATTTAAGTAATTGTTACTTTTTTGTTTTCGTACTAAATACACAAAATGCTAAAGTATCTGAGAACCTTAAGAATTACAATTATACAAGTTAATCTCAAATATTACCTAAATAATCAGCACAAATAGAGGTACTCAGGTACGGGATGTAGTGCTCAATAGTGAATCTCGTCTTCGATATTGATAAAAATTGGTACCTATAATAAAGCATCATTGACTCTACCAGCCAATAATTTTTTATCAATATCGAATGCAATCCAAATGTACAAACTTTTTGAGAAATGCTCAAAAAAATTGTATTAAGTAATATGCATTAATTAATTTTAACCACGAAACCGTCAAAGAAGCGTAAACCCACCGCTTCAGATGCAGGGTGCATAGCCGCTAGCCTCAACTCTCCACTAGCCCCATGCACTTTATGTGAGCTCTCGCACACCGTGTCCAGCCGGACGAACTCCACCGAAGCCTCGAACCCGAATGACCTGAAGTCGTCTACGGCTGACATGTTCACTACGTCGAATTTCAACTCAGCGATCGTTGAGGTCGATGTGAATTCATAGTCGTTGATGTCACTGGAAATACAAGTAAGAACTTTAATTACTTAAATTGCTACTAATACCATCACCACAATTAAATGACCATTTGTTATAGTTACTTCATTCTGCTGGAAAAGTTGTCTATGGCTATACAGCGTGGGAATGCCACTAGTATTATGGGTACTTTTGCACTGGAAATGGTAAGAGACGGGGTGATACTAATATAGTAACAAGTTGTGTCTTAAGGTGGTTCGTTTTTCATACTAATATATTTATTCAAATATGGGTAAATGGAGCATAGTTTTACAATGAAATCACTTAAATCGACAATCATTTTTATATTTGTTTGCGGCAAATTATGCTTCTGTAATATAAAGGGTCGAATAATAGCTTAAATTAGTACTTTATTTTAATAAAGACTTGTCAATATGTGGGTGAACGACGACAGTGTCATACACCAATCGTACGTTCGGTGTGTACATTGGAAAGCGACGTTGCCAGTTGGCTGAAAATGCTACGTTGCCGCTCTGCCCTAACGCATTTCGCATGTTATTTATTTTTCAACAATATCAAATGCAAGCGTAGCTAATGTTGCCATATAGGCCATATCCCCACGCAAAAGCCGAACGAAAGACCTTTTATTATAGAAAATATACCTATACATACTAGTTACATTTAATGTTTTTATAATAGATGTGCGTACTAAATGATAGTCTCGTGGAACTGAACGTAAAACCTATTTGGCAAGGCAACACTAAATTCAAACGTCACTCTGATTCTAAATCACCGGCAGTACTTTATCGTTTTACCATTTGTTTATACCTACAAATCCGAATTGACGCTAAATTGCCTACGATTGTTTGAAATAAGTATCTCATAGCGTGCAGTGATTCACATGAGAATTTATTATACGTTTGTATATTATGTAGCCACAAACGTCCCGGAAAGGCTATAAAAACCACCGATACTCGGGCCTGAAAAAAACTTGTAAGCGAAGCCTTGGAGAAATGATACTATATTACGGAGAAATCAAAAGGTAAGTTCTGTAGAGGCTGACTTGCTGGATATCTTTCCTCCCCGTATTCAAGCAGTTTTTTTATTATATATTTCCACTATTATTATAAGAAAAATGTTTCGATGTTTATTGTTTTCGCAACAACTGCTCATCGAATTGGAATAAGGAAACTTGACATGTAGCTAAATAGTATTATAAGAATAATATTTTTTTTTTACATAAATACCGGAAACGTTAGTTTCTCGAGGGATAATGAATTCCAGGCTTTGAACTTTTAAAAATATAGGTAACCATTTTGTAGATACTCACTGAACCTGTTTTGAACCCAGGTTCCCTCCCTAACTTCGCAGTCAAGTTCACCACCACCTAACTAGGCAAAGCTGAAATGTATTTTTTATTCCAGTAATCATCATACACCATTTTGACGATTATTCTGATTTCAGATCCATGGCCAACTGCAGGTGTCACCATATGTTTAGATGCTTCAGGCTCACTTCCAAGCAACACACACAACGTCAAGCAATCTTCCAAATGATGTAAATAAAACACTGAATTTATAAATTGATCTGTTTTCTTTATCTATGTATTCCACACGTGATTGGAATGGGAAGGAATCTAATAATTAAAGTGACTAGAAATATCTAATACAATTATATCTACATATGAAAACTTATCTGACTGAAGTCATCGAATAGATTCCGTCCCAATCTGATTGAACACCTATTAGGTTAGGACATCCAGGCCCGTTTTTTAGTAGTATAGGCTATTTCAGATTGACCATGCAAAAAATACCGGAACTGGATACCATAACATCACCAGAAAACGTTTTTGGTGAGTAAATATATAAGGTCACCAAAATTAAACCTAGGTTTACCAACCTAGTTCAGGGACTAATATCACAAAACTTTACAAGCATACAAATCTACAAAATTGACAATTATTTGTTTTGGAATTTATACAATTTTGTAGAATTATACGCTTGTAAAGTTTTGTGGAATCGGCCACAGGTTATTTATTTATTACTGAAAAAAATTTAATTATAGGTAAAGTATCATTAAAAAAAATAAAAAGTCATGTAATGTAAAGTAAAAAATATATTGAAATTACGAGATTTGAACCTTGGTCCTTGGTCCTAATGAATGTGCGTCAGACGGTCATCCAACTAGCCTAATCCAAGTTTAATACACGTTCCGAAAAATAAGCAATCGGTTTCGTAAACGAATAAGGGTTTGAATGTGTGTGTGCATACTGCGCAGCCGCGGCAGCGTTTCGTATTTATTCAAATAAACTTATTT
Organism: Thaumatotibia leucotreta; assembly: GCA_025490895.1. Classification (NCBI taxonomy): domain Eukaryota; kingdom Metazoa; phylum Arthropoda; class Insecta; order Lepidoptera; family Tortricidae; genus Thaumatotibia; species Thaumatotibia leucotreta. The sequence goes on from JALPQI010003262.1 coordinate 95,554, forward strand.
TGTAAATTAAACCTCACCTGAAATTTAGTTGGCCACATTAGAAACAGCAGTTTATTTGCGGCAAACATATTACTTATTAAAAATATTTCTATTATCATACATAAAATATAAAAATACGTAGAATTCGCGCCACCTATGCACTATAACGCCATCTATTGGCGTTGTAGTGCTTAGCTGACCGTGACATTCCACCTTAAGTTTTCACAGTTTTATTTTAAGGTATAATACGGCTTTAAGTTTATTTTATAGTATTTATTGGTAAATTAGGTTTTAATAATATATACCTAGTTATTTAATTATTTATATATTACTTGTATTAATTATTTGGGACCGTTATCCACAGCACGTGTTATGCTTGTTTCAGCAATACTATTATTAATCCAATATTATGTTTTGATTATTGTCCTCGTCAGACGAGGAATATATTATTCGTATACGTTTACGATACTGGTCTTTATTTTTCTTTTGTTGTTTTAATTCTTCGATCTTTTTGTGATATTCGCTAATTCGTTGGTCGATAGTACGCTTAGGCATGATTGCAGCGCGTGCGCTCGTTGCCGTGCACGAAAGGAATGAGACTTGCAGCAGCGCCCCGCCAGCGGGTGGCTGTCACCGGAACTACATAAACCAATTCTGAATCAAATGAAATGAAATACTCTAAAAGCGTGCAAGTTGCCTGTAGGTTTAAGGGACTACCCTGTTAAACATTATATCGAGAATGAAGCGATAAAATATAATTTCATTCTAATTCTGAGATTGTGTTTTGTTTAGTATCTTAAATGACTAGATTTACAAAATATTAGTCATCATCATCATCATCATCATCATCATCACAGCCTATGATAGTCCACTGCTGGACGTAGGCCTCTTCCTATTAACTATGTGTATAGACGCATTAGGAGGTAAATGCCCATAATCGCCACGCTGGGCAAGCGGATTGGCGATCGCAGTAATGTGTCCACTATAATGACGCTAATAATGAATGACAAAATATTAGTATCTTATATGATTAGATTATAATATGCTATTCACCATGTAGTTATTTTCATAAGCATTGAAATATGTTTTTTTTTAATATTAAAATTTTATGTTTTTATGTTAATAATTCTTATTGACGATTTCGTTTTGACCCAGTAGCATCATCGGCAATAGTAGGTATCGTGCACTTTGAAGGCCGCAAAAATATTTGTCATACTTAATCTTTTTTTATTAACATAAGATCTTGTCCCATAATATTTTGCGCCCATCATAGCATAAGATGATTGTTTAAAATGTATTTCTAAAATTCAACAAATTCCCACCTGCACAAGCAATCTCTAGGCACCCCTGGCCCGCCGTCTCTCCACAGCCTATCAAACACCCTGACAGCTGCAGTTGGATCACCAGCGCACCGGTACCACGGCGAATGGGCGGAGTGCACCGACCGGCACAGGCGACCACCGCTGCGGACGCCCCAAACTCGGAGACGGATTACCTCGCCAGGGTTGGCTTCGAAACGGTAAGTGCAGCTGGAAAGAGAATCAAATAATCTTATCAGTCGGGATTATAGAAGAAGATAATAATGAAGTTTTTGATGCGAAGGTTTACAGTACCAGAGTAGATTAATTGTTATGTGTTAATAAAACTGGTAAAACGTCCCTCTTTGGACGGATAGTACGGACACTTAAACAGATAATTCACGTAAAGGTGGCACATTCTTTTTTAAGCGACTTCAAAAAAAGGAGGAGTTTTTTTGTATGTAGGATGTTACTTTTTTTTTATTTAACGGGTCTGATGACGAGATTTTTAGAAATCGGTTAAAGTCGGTTTTAAACTTATTATATTTGGTGATTAATACAGAAAAAAAATAAAAAAGATAACATTTAGCTTGTAAGGGATTTTGATGAAATTACTACATGCCAGAGAACGAGGTTTGGTTCGTTCTCTGGCATGTAGTGATTCCATTTTCCTTGGAAATATTTAAGGTATATTATTATTTTTTTTAAGTACATCTCATGCTTGGTTACTGGACTATATTCTCGATATTCTCTAACTGCACGCGCGGTGCGTGTTAAGATTCGTTGACAAAACGATTTTTCATAATCCCAGAAAAAACATTCAGAAGAAAATTTCATTCCAAAAGAATTTCATGACTATTATCAGAAGAAGCTGCACGATTGATTAAGATAAAACTAACCTTATATTCTTTGAGCCGCCACGGCCATACAAGAAGACATCTCTAGGCGAAGAGAACGTGACCGGTGGATCAGGAGGAGCTTCCGGGAAAGATCGAGAAGAGAATCTTCTGGAGCATGGCCCACGTCCCCAGGGTTCACCGTCTTGGTGGAGGTCAACGAACTCATACAAGGCTTTGAAGAATATTGGCCTGGAAATATTCAAATTCTTGGGTCAGTGAAATCAGGGGTTTTCAGTTCGTTTATTACTAAGCACAGAATAAAAAGATCAGAAGTATTACTGTAGGCTAAATCCATTAATTGTTGCGCATCGTACAACGAATTCTAGTTTTTCGTTCTAATTGAATGTAGTTAACACGTTTGCCTCCAGTACTGTCTCATTAAGCGCTAACACTATGCCGATGGAAATTATCTAATAGAACTCCTATGCCAGTGACACAGCAAGTCAAAAACGTTCGTATTTCTATGGTACTGGCATAGGAGGAAGAACTTGATTTATGCTAGTGGCATAAGAATAAAGTTACTCTGATCACGTATGTGTGTCACTGGCATAGGAATCAGATTTTGTTGGTCACACACGCTGTGTCACCGGCGTCGAACGTGTTCATGCGTTACTTAGGCATAATTTATGAATGTTCGTAACGTAATCAAAAGCACGTCTATGTGTCCGATTCTAGCAAGCGCTACACGGATACCAGGAAGATAACACGATCTACTAATCCGATTCGGTTTAGTACTTAATCTGAATCACAATATGTCAGTTCCATCGAATAACTGTGAAAAACTGACATGCAGAACCTAAGCTGAATCGCATTTAAGAGATAGAGAGAAAGAAAGAGAGTGCTTCCTGTGATTTAGACTGATTTTGGGCAACGCGGCATGTACTTGTAGTATTGCGGCGGAAATGCGGAGTGGTAGTGCCTGACTTAAGTCAGATGCTGATATCGAAACTTCAAACCCATAACGTAACTGGTAGTAACTAGTATTATATTTGCTTCTCAGTTTGAAAATAGGCTACGATAATATTGTTTGGCTTACTTCAGAGCTGTTCCTTGAGTCAATTTG
>JALPQI010003263.1:0-66426 GCA_025490895.1 Thaumatotibia leucotreta
GCGTAATATGACCAAAAACGCATAATATAAACGCATATTGACCAATACTTACGGAATTATTGGTGGACCGCGTGTTTAAATACGTCATTTTGTGAATTACCATATATTATTAGTAAATTACTAAAAACGCAAAAGGCCAAATCGTACCAAATTTTTTGCGGATCCCGTGTTAAATTCGTCAATTCGCAAATGAACATGTTTCAGTGATTGGCCAAAAACGTGAAATCAAGGACCATTCCTTCATATTGGCGAATAGCATAAACTTCGCGTCACTTGCTGTTATCGTCATGTTGAGTTATCTCAATTGATAGCTGTAAATCATTGAAAAGGCATGGCTAGATTGGCTAGTATATAGTGGCTAGTATTTTGCAGTGTGCACGTGCAAAATACTAGCCACTAATATTTACTCTATACCTACTGGCCACCTGAAAGGAATTCATATTCAAAGTGCTATGATTATAATTAATAATGTTATGCAAATAATAAAATTTTCACACCTCATGCTCGTCAAAGCCGGATTATATGTCATATAAACCTCACGACCACGAACCTCACTTTGCCGTGTGGTGACGACAGTAAGAATACATTTGTCACCACCCCAACTCTTCCCGCGGGTGTCGTAAGAGCCGACTAAGGGATCAAAGTGTCACTGACCATCCTTTGATACAAGATTGATGATGGGCAGCAGCGTCATCATATTGGACAGTGTGGACACATTACTGCGATCGCCAATCCGTTTGCCCAGCGTGGCGATTATGGGCATTTACCTCCTAATGCGTCTATACGCATAGTATAGTATTAGGAGAGGCCTACGTCCAGCAGTGGACTGAAATAGGCTGATGAAGAAACCTCACGAAAAGCAAGACATTATATCCCAATAATGTAATTACAGTTTATTGCTATGACGATACAGCCAAAAGCTCGGCAAAGGCTTTAAGCAAAGGCTTGGCGCGCGCCCCAAGCTGCTGCGAGCGGCGGCGCGCGCCGAGACTCGATGTTCAAAAACCGAAGCCGCGGGCACCGCAGCCAACTAGATTCGCATCGCACGATGTTCATTTGTTAAATCAAGTAGGCTCTGCCGGCAACAACAAGTTGCAACAGGTTGCGGCATCCATTTTATAGCTTTAACATATAAGTTAGGTATTTAATTGCAACACTATTAGTTTGCTGCAATAAATATTAAGTATCTACTAAGTATTACTACTGCTGAACATAGGCCTCCCCTCCCTCAAAAATTGCCACAATGATCGGTCCTGATCAATGAGCGGACCCCTGCGACTTTCACTAGGTTATCAGTTGACGTCTTTCGGCTGATATGATGATGATGATGAAGTATTACTAAGCCGGTTTTTTTTTATTGTCTAAAAATAGAGTATATACCTCGAGAATAAAACTGTTTTTGTCTTGGGCGCTTGAATCCCTCACTGCACTCAGGACTCAGTCTTAAAATCTATAACTCCCTCGCTGCGCTCGGGAATAAAACTGGGAGTCCTTTGTTACGTTCAGGATTCAGTGTCGCGCCCGTGACATAAAACAGTGCTTTATCCCCTTGGTGTATAATCTACTATAATGCTTTTAGTGATGCACAAATAACACGAGCAATAATTTAACAAATGTTTTGCTAAATTATTTAACAAGTTTTTCACTTCTCATGCTCTTAAAATGTTATTTTGTTTTGTCAGCCTCTGTAGCCTAGTTGGTAGTGACCCTGCCTACGAAGCTGGAGGTTCCGGGTTCGAATCCCGGCGAGGGCATTATTTGTGTATTTATTTATCACAAATATTTGTTCCTTGGCCATGGCTGTCTATGTATTTAAGTATCTATATGTATCTATCTATTATATACATCGTCTCCTGGTACCCACATCACAAGCCTTAATTGAGCTTACCGTGGGACTAGGTCGATTTGTGTAAGATGTCCCAATATATTTATTTATTTATTATTTATTATTTATTTATTTTAGTCCCTGCATATCGGGACTAAAACTCTTTATTAATCTCTAGGGACTAAAGTAAAAAATTTTTAATTGACGTTGGAAACCCGTAAACAGCCACACTCACGGTGTTCAAGAATAAAGGATAGTCGTCATTTTCAGTGTTTGTGTATGGACCACTTTTGTGCATGCCGTGTATACAACCTCTAAACTTTTTTTTAATTGACTTTGGAAACCCCTAAACAGCCAATTCTGGTGTTTATGATTTTTTTGAACGAACGATTATTGACATTGAAAATAACCTCAAAATGTCAATCATGCAAAAATATTAAGGAGAATCGATTTATTTTCTTGATATACATGTATATTTAATACTTGTTTAATATATGATTAATAACCAATTAGCTTCAATAACCAATTACCTTCAAAATAGTTATGTAGTTAGCTCCAATTCGTTGGCTAAATATGCAAGTATTTAAAGCGTCATATTTCGAAAAAGGAATACAGATAAAAACTAAAACGCGGAACGAATTTGATTGCTTATTTTTTGTGTTTTTGTCCATAAGTAATATTGTTCAAATCGTAGTTATATAATTTACGATGTCACGTCATGCGATGAAGAAGTATTAACGCCTTACTCCAGAATGAAGAAGAATGCAAAAGAGGTGGTGCAAAATCTTTTGCCACCGAAATCTAGTGTAATATATTCAAAAGCGTATCAAACTTTTATGGATTGGAAAACTGGAAAGCAAATTAGGTACCAACGTCATTTATGGAAGGCGTATTTCTGACATATTTTGATGAAAAATCTAATAAATATCAACCGTCATCACCTTGTAGCATATTATTATATTCCATGCTTAAAACCACACTGCAACTAAACCATATAACTTGAAAAAGTTTGCGAACTATCGTCAAGTGACCATGTTCCGAAGAAATCGGAAGTTTTGACATCGCAGAACATACATTTTTTTTTTTTCTTATTTGTTCTTTCTGTTATTAAATACCTACTGAGATTATGTATACCGTAGTTTTTTTCCTCGCATTCTAAGTGAAAAGTAGAGTGTTTAATTCGGGACTAAACAACCATAATGACACTCGAACTACATCCACCCTCGCTACGCTCGGGTGGATAAATATCTCGTGTCATAATGGCCTGTTTTAGTCCCTCGTTGAACAATCTACTATTTTCTAAATGAATTACCAGAATATCCTAAGCTTTTTGTTTTAATTTTTTTTAACTTTTTAATGTTGCCACTGCAACGAAACGTCTCTAAAGACAAATTAGTTTTGTCAAAAAAACACGCTGGTAATTTTAGTACCTAATGTTTTTAAAATAAGTAAGGGAGACCGGGTTTAGTTGAATATAGCTATGGTGCGTTTGGATTGTAGCTGTGGTAGTTCCTATATTGGGGAAACCAAACGCACCATAGCGGAAAGGGTCAAGGAACATATCACGGCTGTTAAAAAGCGTCAAACGAATAAGTCTGCTGTGGCCGAGCATTTGTTGGAGTCCAGACCTAACCACTGGATTGAGCTCCATAACCCGAAAATCCTCTCAACCGAGCGTATACATCATAGCCGAAAAGTACGTGAAGCTACTGAAATTAAGAAACATCGGAATTTTAATCAAAATGAGGGGCAAGGAATCTCGTCCGCGTGGAATCCCGTGATTTACAAATGTAAGCGTGGTGAAACATCCATTTAAAAGCCATTGGATGTTGTGAGTGTTGTGTGTAGGCCTAGTGACAACCCTAGCCTAGACGTGAATAATCAAGATCAAGTGCGGGTAGTTCGAAAAACCCGCGCAGCTCGAAGGTGTTGATACATTCTCTCGCCAGTCTGCCTGCGACCACGGGTGTAACGTCATGCCCGAAACGTCAGGATATAATTAAACGTAAGTTTACGCGATTGTCAATTTCGTTAACGCTCGGAAGAACCTAAGCGTTTATTTTGTAAACCTCGAGTTTTCTCGACGACGATGCCTTGTAGGTACTACCTGGGATGGTAGACTGTGAATGCAATCGCGTTGTCATCACAGTTGAAAAGTAATAAAGAGCGAGCGTGGCCGTGTTTGCATAGAGAATCGGCCCTTGCACCAAATGCTCATGACAAATATGATTTACTGTAAATTTGAGCTCTCTGTCTTTGTTATTTTCTGAGGTTTACTTATTTTTATCATTTTCATAATAACCATTATTTTTCACTTTGGCTAATGCGATTCACATGAACTTTTGGAACAATAATATACATGTAATGACTCATATATTCTTGAAATAACATTAAACTAGCCAATAAAAATCTAGAATTAAAATAGGAAACAAAACTATAGTATTTTTTCTCGTTTTTTATAATAGCGACAGTTCTTTGTCATGTGAATTGTGATTGCTTATATTAACACGTTCGCCTCCGGTACTGTTTCACTAAGCGCTTATACTATGCCGATCAAAATTATCTGATAGAAATCCTATGCCAGTGACACGCATGTGTGACCGAAAAGATTGTACTCCTATGCCGTCGACACAGACTTGTGTCAAAAACGTTCGTATTTCTATCCCACTGGCATAGGAGTGAGAACTTGATTAATGCTAGTGGCATAAGAATAAGATTACTTTGATCACGTATGTGTGTCACCGGCATAGGAGTACAGTTTTTTCGGTCACATATGCGTGTCACCGGCGTCGAACGTGTTAAGGCTTGCCGCATATATTTTTTTCATAATAATTCGATTAGTACTTCTAACTAGAAAGTCACACGTACATTACATGCATGTTTGCATAAAACTATCGTAACTCAGGTGACCGTAACCATGCCAATAACAGATAAAAATAAAGTAAGAAAATAAAACAAAACAAAAAATCTAAAGCATAAGAAACAGGATACAATGGTGAATGAGTAGAAGGAAATGAATATGTCCCTAACTGGGAGAGAGGGCGAATTGAGAACATGAGTAATTGGGAACACCTGGAAAAGTAGAACTCCTCAACGCAGTTCCCTGTCCCACATATACCTACCTATTTTAGGGATGCTAGTGGAAGTGGGAGTCCCGGATATCAGCGCGTGCGCCTTCACGGCGAGTCATACAACAACAGCCGGCCGGGACGAGCCGCCGCAGCGAGCGCACGTGGCGCACTGGGCTGAGTGGGCTACAACTGCGAGAAGGCCGAAGGCGGGCCGGCCCGCTCGCTGCCTCACCACACCCCAGGCCGCCAAGTGATTGTGAACGACATTGCAGAAAAAACCTTACGAGTTACGAATTAAGGTGCAGTGACGGTTTTCCTAAAAGGCTACTCAGTAGACTTGCGATGGTTTCGTGTTTATCTTGTCATAATAGCCGTCACGTTATAAGGAGACGAGTACGCAAGTGCGAAAGTAACACACGATAAACGGTAAATGAGAGAACCTAACAACAACGACTGTTGTTAGCAAAGAGTTTAACAATTCTAAGCGATAATCATTTGTAGCCAAATCTTTGAGGCGTCACGCCCCTTTTTATGATAACCAATTGCGGCCGTGCAATAAGTACATAGCGGCGGTATTGTTTTAGGGATCTGCTTCTGACTGAGTCGGACCTGAACCTCACAAACACGTCTTGACCATCGTTATGTTATGGCTCTATCAGTTTAATTTTCATAAACGCCCTCGTGTCAACAACGCTTTCGCTAAGTGACAAATAGTAACAACTTTTTAACAGCCAACATATTAGAAAACTGGAGCTAACTTGAAAGGAGCAATAATACACCTAGTAACTCTGGGATGGGAGGAGGGAAACCATAGGTCGCAATTGGCAAAGCAGTTGAATTAGGTATGAAATTTACAAATTATATCCTCCTCACACCTGGCGTCCTTTACAAAGTGCTAAATAAACTAAACTGTATGGTCCGAACATTTTTGAAACGCTTATCAACAACGGACTACCGACCTATATAAGGTCTTAAATCCCGAGTGTTAGAATTTTCGCGTTAAAACAGTACTCGACGCGTATTGGCTTGGAACCAATGGATTTTAACCAATGGCGATAGATTGTCCTTGAGGTTAAATGAGGATTTTGTGCTTAGAGGCCACCAATGCGACCATTACTACGCCATGTGCGACGGAGTTCACAACAATGGAGGTAAGTGTACTACATGGTCGACGTCGTAAGTTAATAAAACAATTTGTTAAAATCAATGATGACAATGTTGTATTTTTATTTAATGGTAATCAATAATATTTTCTTTATAAATTATGTAATATTATAAAGAAAAGGTATGTAGATTATCTAAAGTAAATAAATCGACTTAAATATTTTGAACTTACACAAAGACACTCCTTCCGTTATTCGTCTTTCAAGTATAAGGAATTGATCACAAATCACCTTCAGCCGTTATACTGAAAGTAGTGTATGTATTCATTTCAGGGTTACAGGACCGCGATATCACAGCTATTTTGATTTGAATAATTTTATTTTGAGTATGCAGGCTCAAGCGAATATGAAGCGTTCATCTGCAATGGACAGAGCACGATCATTGGCATTTTTACACGACTGCCAAAAGGAGAGTATATGTGTTCAGCCCCTATGTATGTTTCATATTTTCTTTAAACGCGCAGATCTTTGTGACCACTTAACCGTTTTTTAGCGGGTTTGTTAACGACCAAAAAATGGCCGAACCCTGCAACTTCTCAACGAAGCAAGCCACTTGGTACAGGTATATATAAATATATGGATGGTCTGAGCTGATTTATCCCGGTAGCCACGTGGTTCCATCGTGCGGGTAGGCAGGGGAGAGGGGGGAAAAGTGGCTCTGCTTGCTCTCATTCCCAAAATTCTAGCTAAATTAGTTTTGATACTAGGGCATGTTTGGTATCATTTTCGTATAAATGAAGGATGGAGAATTCGAATTTCATGGTATCTTGGGCAAGTTCTATATACAATTATTGAAATTGTATGAAAAATCTAATCTTACGAGTAATTTTTTTTTTCAAAAACTATGCAAATCTTTGAAAATAGCAAAAAAATCGTAGATGAAAAAATCTCACAATAGAGTTTAATTATTGTAGATTCTGAAAATATATACATTTAAATTACTTTTTTAAGAAATTTTGTAAGAAAAAAAACAGAAGTTTGTCAGGAAGAGAATCTCTTTTTTTAATAAAAAAATTTAAACGTACATTGCTGGTATGATTAAGTATTTTTGATATTTTTCTCATGAATTTCATGCATATTTACACAACAAATAAATGTTTTATTAATATTTTGTTGAAATTCCTTCAAAGATTCCTGTAGTTTTTCAGAAGTTAAAAAAAAGTTGTAATTGTAGGCCTGGTTTGATAGCTACCTATCCAACAGGAAACAAGTTCTGAAAATAGATTCCCAGAGAAGCGATTTGGATAATGTACCTTTTGGAGTCCCACAGGGGAGCGTTCTCGGGCCGACTTTGTTTCTTGTCTACATTAACGACATTCACATTCTTAACTTAGCTAATGCTGAAATAATCTGTTACGCAGATGACACTGTGATACTTTTTAATGGAGACAGTTAGGAGAGTGTGTATGGGTACGCTGAAAGGGGTACGAGTGGCGCCGCCTGCTGGTTCCGTAACAACCTTCTCACAATCAACAGTAAGAAAACCAAGTTTGTCTGCTTCTACAAATCTGCTGCATCCTGCCCTCCAAATGCGACACGACAAATCAAGTTACACACTTGTGAGATGGAGAGCCCTGTCCTTGCGAAACAATATATTGTACTGTGTATGGGCCTGTAGTACAGTAGTAGCCTGTCCCGAGGGTAAACACCGCTTTTGGCAAGCGTTTTGGTGATGCTAGTAGCATTAAGCTTTACAACATTGCTGTTACAATCAGACATTTGTCGTGCCACAGTACCGGTAGCCAAAAGGTTAATATCTAACTGGTTAATTTCTCTTGATTATTATGAAACCGAGACCTCACTACTATAGTTACCCTAAGAGAGAAGTGATAGTTCTTTTATTGTTTCCTCTTTGTGCAAAACAAATTAAATAAACTTGTTTTTTGATACCCTTTAATTACTTAACAATTATACTTACTTACAAATTTAGCAAAATGTTTAATGTTTTCCTTGCATGACAAAAATAACTGGTATCCCGCGATACAGGCCTAGCCTAGTGCGGGGACCCCTGCTTCCTAATGTATAGTTACAGTAAGAGATGCACAAGATAACAACAAATAATTGTAAACATCTAACTTTAAGACCTGCTTGTAATATTCTTTGTGCAATAAAGAAATTATTATTATTATTATTATGTTTGTATCTCCTTGAAGATCACGGGCTTACAAATCCCGGTTTTTTGATAGGCTTGCGCGGGGGGTATAGATCCAACACGTAGAGGCCCTTTGGAGAAATTTGCTGTGTTGTACACCTGCTGCAACCCATTCACGGGCACAAATACATATCCGTAAACCGGTCCCAGCAGGCGTATAGAGACTATTGAGAAGGAATGGAAAAGACTAATGGGCTATGGTGATGGAGGATGGATGGATTCAGAGATGGAACTATAGAAAAGAGGTCCGGACACCTGCCATAACAATGATTTCTCTTTGCTACCGAGCCAGGCGTTGACTCGCCGCCGACTAGATGGGCCCCCGTAAATGCCGTCACAAGAGACAGCCAGGGGCAACACCGGTGTAGGCGGCTCAGGAGTGTAGAGAGGTGTACACCGCTTTCTGCGCAAAGGCTTTGTCAGCCGCTGCACCAACTCGCGACTTATGCAAATTTACACTTTCACCCCTGGAGCATATAGCTCTGACGACTCCTCTCTGGACGGCCAGTTAAGGCAAGCCAGAGCTGAGAGTCCTACGGGTCCCCTTGGGGTTCCACTCCGACCGACGAAGACACGCCGGAGGCGGGGACCCTGACCGACTCTCGGGAGCACTCGGGTCCGTGGGGTCGTTACTCCCCAACAGCTCGCCACAAGCTGCCCTGCGGCCACAATAAATTATTATTATTATTATTAACTTATATATTTGTTACTTATTCTAGAAAAGCCAGATTCATTCAAATACAATTAAAGCGCCAAGAATAATATGTCATCCAAATGCTATGATTTGGGTATCAAATTAAAGCATTTTATATGCAGATTAAAAATATATATATACAGGTGTAGTGAGAAATTACTTGCCTTCGGAAACGTTCGTAAACACATGCTGTTTCAGGCAGTGTCACCGAGTCTGACTGAAGTAGCATGACAGCTATTACTGTCAGTCTCAGTGAGATAGACTGAAACAGCATGACGTTGACGAACGTTTCCGAAGGCAAGTCATTTCTCACTACATCTGTACACAAGTTATATGTTTAAATATATGTTTGAAGAGAAAACTCGAAATGTTCTACATCGCACTATTGAAGTTTTTCTTCGAAGCCTAAGACGTGACATGACTGTCACAGTTGACACATCTTCTTGACCGCTAAGTGTGTATGAAACAGATACATTGTACATACGCGCTTGTGGTTAAGGGGTAAAATGCACGGCTGCTACGCAGTGGTCGTGGGTTCAATCCCCGGCTAGTACCGATGAGTTTTTCAAATAACTTATGTACGATAAAATAAATCATTTGATATACAGTAAGTTGATACCGGTCAAAAGTATAAGTTCACTCCATGATTTCGATACAAAATACACTTTCGGGGGATTTTTTTACAGTGTTAAGAACAAAATTTCAAGATCTATTTAATATTAATTTCCCACAGAAACTGAACAATTTTATACATTGGATCCGATAATAATTCATAGGCAAACGCATTTTCATGATGACATGACTGCCAAAAGCTGCCACCAGCTGCCTCATGTCCGAACTGTTCGAAAGTAACGGTTGATTAAAAAGAAAAAGCTCTATAATCAGTCACATATTACTTTTTTCATCACACTTGCTCGTAAATGCTGATTTTATAAGCAGGCATGCATGAACGTAATGAGCTATATTATGCCCATGGTCGTAATGCCTTTTTTTTATTTTCATACAACATTACGTCACACTAGCGCGCCGCCCGCTGCCCACACAGGCGGGCGGCGGCGGCGGCGCGCACTGCGCCAGGACTTCTGTTATAAAAATGATAAAAAGACATCCCTGTTTTTGTGAAAAGATTTAGACCATTTTAGAGTAGTTTTGTGAAAATATATAGTTTTATTTACTGTTTTTGCCTCACAGGTGTGATGAAAAACATTGTGTGTGCCACGGGCGGTACAAGAATTATGACCTCGTGTGAAGTAAAGCCTGCGCCTTCGGCTTGGGCTTTACTTTCACACTCGTTGACAATTTCTTATTTACCGCCCTTAATACACAATGTACTAAAACAGGTGTCGACTTAAGTGCTGGAAAAATGATGATGACCCAAAGAGTCGGTTTCGTATCAAAATCGTCGTGTGAACCTAAAATTTTGTCCAGTACTGTAACACAAAGTGACTTACGGTGTAGGAAAACATAGTGAGGGAACCTGCATACTTCTGCAAAGAAATTCAAGGATGTGTGAGAAGTTCCCAACAAGTATTGGGCCAGCGTTGCGGAGAATGGCCAGAATACAGTATCAAAAAAATAACGTAGGTAGTCACAAATATTGGGGATTTCGAGATATGATTCGCATATCAGAGAAATGTCCCTTAAAAATACAATCACAATAGCATTGTGACTTGTGGCCAAACAAAATTGCTATATACGTGTTGTAGCATGCGCATACAATTTAAAATAAAAATGTCTTAACAAAAATTGTATGAAAAACTTATTTTGAATGAAAAACGCCGGCCCACATTAAAGTTAGGAATCTCCCAAACTACGTAGGAAAATATTATATCTAATTAGTAATTAAATTAGGTACATGATAGGTGTTGCAACGCCAAGCACTAGAAAACGAGCTTAGTCAGACGATATGGCGCGGCTGGAGAGGAACACTAAAGGGGGCGGGGGTGGGGGCTGTTTGACCGTTCCAGGGCCGGGTTAGACCTTAACATTTGTACAGGGGAGTTGGTAAGAAGGAAGGTAGGTTTGCCTGGTAAATTGAGTCTCACGCAGCTCGGCCTTTGCCCTAACAGGCAAGCGCGCCGTCGGGCCACGCTCCAGGCCTTTGGCCCTACGCAGCGCTCGGCTTTAAGGCTCCGCATTTTCTCAAAACAAATTTTCGGGTCTGCGGCCATGAGATTCGTTTTAATGTTACACTTTTCCATCGTATAGCCAAGGAGCGCTGGGCTCTGGTAGCTTGGCCTTCGGCCTTACAAGCACAAGCAGGCGCCCCTTTGGGGGACAATTCGGGCCTTCGGCCCTACGCGGAGCATGGTCTGCAGCCTTCGCAGGTTGTGGAAACGATCGTTGGGTCTGCGGATCTCCGATTCGTTTTCATGTTACACTATTTCATCACGTAGTGCGGTAGCGCTGGGCTCTAGCTTCGATTGTTAAAGCAGTTAAGAAGGGCAGTTGTACCACTTGGGCTCACTCGTCGGGCCTCCGACCCACCGGGCTCGCGTTTGAAGCACCCCGATAGTGACGCTCCACGCCTTAGGCCCTATGTGGAGCTGGGCTTATTTAGAAGCTTGGTAGCTCAATTTTCTTGCAGCTCCTTCTTCGACCTTGCTTTAAATTTCTTCCAAGTGACACTTGGGCCATCTAAATAAAAGTCTTTTCTCTGGACTCTGGCTCCGGTGGTCCGGGCCGGGGCACACCTTTCGGCCTCGCAAGCCAGCGGTCTCCGAGGGACGATTCAGGCCTTCGGCCCTACGGCCTTTGCAGGTTGTCAAAACGATCGTCGGATCCATTTTAACGTTACACTATTCCATCGGCTGACGTGGTAGTGCTGGGCTTTGGTGGCTCGGCCTTCGGCCTCGCAAAGCTGGCGCCCCTCTGGCTGCCGTTTTTGGCCGTGGGCCTTACGCAGTCCTCGCTGGAGTTCGAAGCGAACCGTTGGGCCCTCTGTTTCGATTATTCGATTTCGATAATAGTTCAGAGGGACGGTTGTGAGGACCGCGTGGACTCGCCCGTTGTGTCTTGGGCCCTACACAGATATCGGTTTATTTAGATGCTGGGGTGCTTGAAGAAGCATGGTAGCCCAATTTTCTCGCAGCTCGGTCTTCGGCCTCGCTTTAAATTTTGACGCGCTTGAGCCCGGTCCGGTGTCGGTGTGACGCGGTTCGGCCTCCGTGAGCTCAGCTTTCGGCCTTCCACCCTGAAGCTCGCCCTGCGGACTCACTCGAAATAGATTCACATTGGTTCCGGTAATGCTCCAGCCCTCACGCGGCGTGCCCTGCCGCGGCGTGCCCACCGAAACAAAATATAGTAAGTAATAAGACTAGTGCCTATTATGTAGACACGCTCACAAGAATTAACCTGAAGAAGGAATTATTTGTTACTTTTCAGTTCGCTTAAAACGGCAGTCGTGTTTTTTAATTTTTTAATTATCATATTTATTGAACATATTGTGAAAACACAAATCAAATTATTTATTAACTAAATATTTTGATTTGTACTTTTAATTTTTCTCCAGTAGTCACACTACTTAATACTTTACAAATTAAAATGTTAGATGTCATATACCAAAGAAAAACGACCAAGATCACCTATGTCCGAGGTGGGGATCGAACCCACGTACTCAGCTTTCGCGGCTGATGCCTGTACCCCTCGGCCACTCGGTCTTAAACCCCGAAGACCGAGGCCGAGGCCGAGGCCGGTGGCCGAGGGGTACAGGCATCAGCCGCGAAAGCTGAGTACGTGGGTTCGATCCCCACCTCGGACATAGGTGATCTTGGTCGTTTTTCTTTGGTATATGACATCTAACATTTTAATTTATCATATTTATTGTTTATATTATATATTATTACATTCTTAATGATAAGAACTTTTTTGATTATGTGATTTTAGGACTATTATGTATTTTGCGAAAAACAGACAACAAAATATTATTATTACATATGCTTTTAAGTAGGTACATATTCTGTGAAATAAAATGTTTTTTTTTTACATTTTGTTTAATTCATATGCCTTGCCTTTTCATGCATAACACCCTGATGTCCTTTATAATGTACAAAGCGTACCCTTATATCAATTATGTTAATTACCTTCGTCCAATAATATTTAAAAACATTTGTTTCAGTGCATCACAAAACATCACAAAACATGTAGTTTGTGTGTTATTCAGATTTAGGTGTCAGGAGGATAAATATGCAAATAATTAAATAGCAATGTTAATTTTCCGGCGCACGACAAGGTTTTCATACAGCGTTTGACATCCTATTTCATCTCCTTTAAAATGTGATTTATACTTCAAACAGGTTAAATAATTTTTTTTATTTATAAACTTAAATCCAATTTAATGTCTTTAAAACTTAGAGGATTTAGTATGGAGTCGGTGTCACTAGAAATTTCCTAAGAAAACATTCTGCCAATTTCCGAGGGGGATGAGGTAGCACACATGTAAACGATCTAACCACAAAAGCATTTCTTCTTCTCGTTACTACTCACGCACACTTAAACAATACCACAACACTAAGTTAAATAACGTACCTATCCGCAACATCAATTTTGACTGAAAATTTGCAAATATTTTGTAAGATGACAAGTAGTACTTAATTGTTAATGACAGTTTTACCAAACATCCGCAGTGATATGACTGTGTAAAAAATAAGCCATAGTGTCGTTTTACTTTAAGTGTTACTTTTCTTTTTATTCTTGAAACGGATTATTTTAAGTGTAACGACGCCATTATTTGCATTGTATAATTTTGTCAGCATGATAATCATCCAATTGGGCTAAATGAAAGACGGCAATTTAAGTAAAGCACTTTGTGTGCTGCTATGCTATTCGATTACGGTGAAGGAAAACATCGTGAGGGAACTTGCATACATCTGCGAACATGTATGAGAAGTTTCTAACAAATATTGGGCCAGCGTTGCGAAGAATAACCAGAATAATTTGTATTCTGGTCATTCTTCGCAACGCTGTGCATTAACAAATAAAATTATTATCGGATCCAATGTATAAAATTGTTCAGATTCTATGGGAAATTAATATCAACACTGAAAACAAAAATATCCCCCGAAAGTCTATTTTGTATCGAAATCATGGTGTGAACTTACACTAAAGAACGGTACTGTATATCAAACGATATCGTATATAAGTTGAAAAACTCATCGGTTACGAGCCGAGGATTGAACCCACGACCGCTGCGTAGCAGCCGTGCGTTTTACCCCTTGACCACAAGAGCGTACATTCGTTCGTACTAGCTTTCAAGAAGATGTGTCAACGGTGACAGTCCTGCCACGGCTTAGACATTGAAGGAAAACTTCAATAGTGCGATGTAGAACATTTTGAGTTTTCTCTTAAAACATATAGGGACTTAAATATATAATTTGTATATATATTTACAAATACAATACAAATACAAATACAAATACAAATATTTTATTTCCAAAAAAGGTAAAAGAACATTACATTTATACTGACCCCCACACTAGGCGGTGCCTGTCCCGTGGGGGAGGTTAAAATTTACAGAACAGGAGTAACATACGTTTTCATCACACTTGCTGTCTAAGCGCGCCATTGCTTGCGCGCGTAGCGGGAGTAATAGAAAAGTGATATTCCCTAGGGAGTAATAGAAATGTCAATACGTCATTTAATAATATTATGTCTTAAAACTTATTTTTTGCCGGCAAGTGTGATGAAAAACATTGTATGCATCACGGTAGGTAAGCGGAATACTAACTCGAGTCATAAAAGCCCTCCGCCTAACGGCGTCGGGCTTCTAACACTCTCGTTAGTAATTCCGTACTTACCTCCCTTGATGCACAATGTACTATTTACGGCTAGCGGTAACAATACTATATTATTTAATGAATTAAATTACAAAAAAAAGGACGGAGATAGGTGAAATTATAACTTAAATACAATTCTAGAATACTAAAACATTTAAAAAGACTTATAAAAACAAATCTAAAAGAGAATGAGATCATTATCATAAAACTTAAGACTAGTTTTTGTGTATTAGTAGGTGTGTGTGTGTGTTCATGTGTGTTTGTGTGTCTGTGTGTGTGTGTGTGTGTGTGTGTGTGTGTGTGTGCGTTAGTATGAAACCTTAACAATGCGTTCAGTCTCAGTGTAAGATAAATGCACCAGAACTTTACATAAGAGTTTCTTAGTTCGTATAACAGAGAGTTTTTTGAAGTCAAATATTCTAACTAATTTATTGTATATACGTGGGAACAGGAATACTGGAAACCGGTGTGCAAATGAAGTTTTGACAGAAGTAACAGGTATTTTGTAGATACGGTTTTTTAGTAAAGAGTTGTAGTTCGGTGAGCTTAGAACGGACTTGTGAACATGCTGTACAACTCTTGACAGATATAATTTGCGAACACTGAGTAGTCGAGTTTCATTGAACAGGGCATCGGTGGGATATCTAATTGGTTTTTTCAGTGCTACCTTTAAAACCGCTCTTTGTGCTCTCTCTAATTTCATTAAGACGGTTGATGAGGTTCCCCCCCAGGCTAGAATGCAGTAATTTATAATTGATTGTCCCAGAGCTAGGTAAATAGTTTTTAATAAACTGATGTCAGCTGACTCTCGGAGCATTTTCATTGTGTGAATTAGTTTGCGAACACGGCCCGACACAGTAGCCACGTGCTCTCTGAAGTTCATCTTTTCATCGATAACTATCCCAAGATATTTAATTGAGCTGGCTCTGGATATGTAGTCGCAAGTGCAATGTTCAGTTTGAGAGCAACTGTGGACCCGAAGATCCCGCTGGTGTCTCGGCGCCGACGCAGAGGTTTTATGAAAGCAAAGGAAGTTTGTTTTTGCTGTATTAAGTGTCAGAAGATTTCGTTTTAACCACCTAGACACCACCGCGATCCCAAGTTCAACACTATTTAGGACATTCTCCCATGAGTTATCGTGGAAAACAATAGCTGTATCGTCGGCGTAGCACATTATGTCAGCATTCTTTATATTTAATTGAGAAATGTCATTGATGTATATCAGAAAGAGGGTAGGTCCTAAAATGCTGCCCTGCGGTACGCCAAACGATACAGCTCTCAGGTCACTCCGATGTTCGCCAACTTTGACACATTGACATCTATCCGTCAGATAACTGGCAAACCATTTTAATGTGGTTCCACGAACTCCATAGGCTTCCAGTTTTCTGAGTAGGATGGGGACGGAGACTGTGTCAAACGCTTTTGCAAGATCCAAAAAGACGCCGACACAGGCCCGTCCCTCATCTAAGTGTAACGCGATAGTCTTTGTGAGAAGGTTAACTGCTTCTTCCGTTGATACTCCCTTACGAAAGCCAAACTGGTGATTTGATAGAAGAGAGTTAGATTCCAGGTATGCTACTAGTCTTTTATTTATAATACGTTCTAGAAGTTTTGAAAGTGAGCCAAGAAGAGAAATTGGTCGATAATTACTAGGTTCAGTTTTTTCTTTACCTTTATGGATCGGAACGACAGCTGCCACTTTCCACGCTTTGGGAAAGATGCCACTTTCAATGCTTTGGTTAAAGATCATAGCAAGTGGTTCCGCAACTGAGGGACCAATCGCTTTCAAAATCTTATTATTTAGGTTGTCTAGGCCTGGTGAACTGTCTGGGTCTAATTTTTTGATGAGTTCGAGGACTTCATACTTATCTGTAGGATTGATGTATATAGAGTTTAATATGGAACGGTTTATATCGACTTTATCTGCTAGAGTGTCCTGAGTTTCATTTTCCTGATCCAGTATTGTGCTGGCCAGGTTTTGACCAACTGCAGAGAAATACTCATTGCACTCATTTAAGGAATCCTTTTCATTATTTTTAAGTTTTGTTAATATTTGCGCATTGTTTGTTGAGTGTTTACGGTGTGCTATTTTGTTAATCGTTTTCCATAATTTTTTGGGATTTTTTTGATTAGCAATTAGTTCACGTTTTTCATGTTCGGCTTTGAGGTTTCTTAGAAGGGTTCTATAAAAGTTTCGGTATCGTGTATATATTAGTTTTTTAGTATCATCGGAGGGGGATTGTCTCGAAGTACGGTGTAGCTTATCTCGCTGTTTGGAACATCTTATAAGCCCTGGGGTCATCCAAGGTTGAATGCAGAATTTAGCGTGACTTATTTGAGCGTTTCTAGAATTTTCGGCTATAGCTTTGGTGACAGTGGACGTGAAACTACTTACAGCATCATCCACCGTAGTCGCTTGCGTGATGGGGAGCCAGTCGACATTTTGGAGTGCGTTATTAAGACCTTCATAATCCACCTTTAGTCTAGATCTCTTTTGAACGTTCTTGGAACAGTCGGAATGAGTCTTAAATCCTACCATGACCAAATCGTGATCAGTGAGATCAGAGGAACAAATTATTGATTCTGCTTGAGAGTTACTAGTTATGAAAATATGGTCTATGCATGACTTGTTATGAGTAGGTTTAGTTATAGTGGGTATTAGCCTATGTGAAGCAAGTAGTTCGAGATAATCAGATACATGTTCTGTATCCGAAGCTGCATCCAAAATATTTATATTTATATCGCCTGTTAAGACAAGGCATGACTTTTTACTAATCGACTTTAAAATCTGATCTAGGGAAGATATGAAATTATCAGTATTGTGGAAAGATGGAGAACGATAAATGCCTATAGTTGTGAACAGGTTAGGGACATCAATTATCAAACAATTCGCATCGTCTACTTCAGGTTCTATAACATTAGGTGACCATTTGTTATTAACATACGCTATTACCCCGCCAGATTTATTGATATATTTTTTGGTGTTGTATGATGTATATCCCTCTATCTGTTTAATTGTTGAATTTTCGTTAATCCAGCACTCACTAAATATAATAATATCAAAGGAGGTATTCAACCGTGCAAGAATCAACAAGAAATTGTCGAAGTTCCGCTGCATGCTTCTAATGTTAACTTCGAGTATTTTAACAGGGAATTTCGATATTATGGGACTGCAGTCTTCAGGAGTGGCAATTGTGTGGCATTCAATATTTAAAGAGTTATCAATATCAGTCATTAATTCTAACGTAGCCATGGAAGAGAAAGTAAGAACAAGAGACTAGGCGTATTATTACACAGATTATGCCACAGATGATTCTTAAAGTCCCATACGAGCGATATACCCTGATAAAAACTGAACAATTGGTTGGAGTGTGGTGTGTTTTTTGATTTGGTTTTCATGGACACGTGAGTTATTGTTTTAGTGTGTGTGTATGTGTATTGTGTATGACTATTCGAGCTATGATATAGTGACATAGTTGGATGCAGAGACGGTATTGTGAAAAACAGGTGAAACATAATCAGATGTGCCAAAACAAACTTAAAAGATATGATATCGATACCTAGTTTATTCTTCACGTTTTCCTGATATCCTCTCCAAGTCTTGATGAGATCGGATCTGTAATGCAGGGTTTCCATCTCGGCCTTCGTGCTTCCTGATAAAAATATTTCCGTTTCGAGTCCAGCAAAATTTAAAGCCATGTTCCTTGGTCCAGGCTCGCGTGTCACGAAATAACTGCCTATTGGTACTAGTTAGGCGTTCATTCACATACAATTTCCTCTCAGTTTCAGTTGGCACGATGTCCTTGCTATTGAGCGTGGATCGACGTATTTTCGCTTGTTTTAAAAACTCTTCACGTTTCGCCCTTCGTACGAAAGAAACTATCAAAGGTCGTGGTAGGCCGTTATTTTGTCCTCTATTTTGTCGCTGTCCCGCGCGGGTCACATGGTTCACTTCGCACTCTTGGAGGTCCATCCCTAGCTTGGAGGCTGCGGTTAGGACCATGTGATACGGGTTCTCATTTGGCGTTTCGGGGAGTCCGATAATTTCGAGTTCCGAGTTTAGCGAGTGTTGAGCCTGTTGACCCAGTTGATCTTGGAGCTGAGCGACTTGCACCCTCAGTAAAGCATTCTCCTTTTCCTTTTTTTCCAAGTGCATAATACGCGTATCATAATCCATTATTTTTTCAGTTAAGCTCTCAAAACGGCTTGAAAATTCGGCTTGAAGGTTGAGCATATCTTGACGCAATAAGCGAATTTCTGAAACCAGAGACTGCAGATCTTCCGGCGCATTACGTTGCTGGTTGTTTGATTTTTTACGCTGTGTGACATTGTCTGATTTTATCGGGGTAAAAGTGTTATCTCCGCCAGATCTGGAGCGCGCCCGGCAGTCAGGGCATATCCACACTGTCACTTGCTCTGGTTTGAAGTGTACCCGCGTTGACGCAGCTCAGATGATATGCTTTTTCACAGTTTGGAGACGAACATGAGATATATTTCTCATCCACTATACACTGCGGGCAACCGGAGCAAAACATGGTGCTACTTGTACCACGAAACACTGCGATAGATATTGCGCGTCGCGTCACTTCGTTAGCGTGTCGTGGTAGGAGGCGAGGCGCGGTGACTCACTGATTTAAACACGTAACGTTTTCTATATAATAATATCGTGATTGTGCTTCGGGGACGCACATCTCATTAAAACTGATATAATAACCGGATAGCTGACGGATTTGGCTTTATGGTGATATATATTACTTGATGAATAAAACGGAATTTACTACAAAAAAAGAATTTTGAATGCGGAGCAAAATGAAAAATTTACAATCTGCATACAAAATGCTTTAATTTGATACGCAAATCATAGCATTTAGATGACATATTCTTTGTGCTTTAATTGTATTTTAATGAATCTGCCTTTTCTAGAATAAGTAACAAACATATAACTTATATACATATTCACAATCGTGGTTTGAAGCTCTTCATTTTGATACCAAACTCGATAGATTTTTTTTTTGTTAGATAATATTGAATTTTTCGGCCGCCATATTGACTTTAACGTGAAGTCACATATCCTTTGTTACCCGCGACGTCACGATGATTCTAATGACACCTTACACTATTAAAAACGGTGGAATTTAATCGGTGAACAGGAACCCAATTCTAATTCAGTAATCGATGGCGGTCACGTTTATGTAGTACTTAAGTGGAACCAAGTTTTTTTTAGCATAATTTTTTTTTATCATCATCATCATCATCATCATTTCAGCCAAAAGACGTCCACTGCTGGACATAGGCCTCCCCCAATGATCGCCAATATGACCGGTTCTGCGCTGCTTGCCTCCAGCGGGTTCCCGCGACCTTGACCAGGTCGTCGGACCATCTTGTGGGAGGTCTGCCCACAAGATGGTCCGATGACCCCGGTATTTTTTTATGTTGAAATTAAAATTTATTGTCACCCTACTAATGGTTTAGTCGGAAAAGTTTAATACCTCTTTTCAAACTATCAGCCATAGAAACTTAAAACATAAATGAGCAATAACCACTCACATGCTTTAATTTTTGCGATAGACTCTATTCCTGTGTAAAATAAGAGCGATGCATGGCTGATAGTTTGAAAAGAGGTATTAAACTTTTCAGACTAAACCATTAGTAGGGTGACAATAAATTTTAATGAAAGTTTAATTTCAACATAAAAATTTGTTATGCTAAAAAAAAAAACTTGGTTCCACTTAAGTACTACATAAACGTGACCGCCATCGATTACTGAATTAGAAAAATGGGTTCCTGTTCACCGATTAAATTCCACCGTGTATAATGTCTGCCTGAAACGCCATTCTTTACTTCACCGTTACATTTTTTATTTAATATTGGCGTGTTTAAAATGAGTCACTAGAGAAAAAGGAACACAAATACTTCAATTCCGATTTAATGAAAAATGTATAAATGTGGCTGCGCACAGGTACCTAGTTGGGGGTATTGAGTTATGCATATTTCCAAAAAGGAGATTAAAGGGTTTAGCAGCCTTACCGAACAAGAGGTGCCTTTCCCCACGGATGAGGTCAATATTTTAGGTGGTGTACTAGCAGGACCTAAGAATACTCCATGCTTAATATCAGCTCTAGATCTTCTTTTGTTTTAGTGTTATTCAAGATAATGTAAAATATACAGGGTGCCGTTGAAAGTGGCATATTTCGTAAACTGTTCAAGTTAGATCAACCAAACAAAATTGTGTTTGATAACAATAAAATAAACTACAAAATGCATATTTTTAATCTGCATCTTGTCCTTATTTTTCATAATAAAAAAAGGGTTTTTGTTTTTTTTTTCCATATTTTTTTTATTTCACGCCGAGGTACACCTACAAAAAAAATATGCAAACATAGCCACTAATGTCCACTATATACATAAATTAAGATATTTCCATAAATCATCGTGCGTCATGCCAAAAAAAAAACTATTCCAGAAGTAGTCGTTACCTACTGGCATACAAATAAAGTACTAGTCGGTACAGTGTGAACATAAGGGTGTAGGTACACAATCTCTTTTTCATCACACTTGCTGCCTAAGCGCGTCATTGCTTGCACGCGCTGCGGGAGTAATAGAAAAGTGAAATTCCCTAGGGAGTAATAGAAATGTCAGTACGTCATTTAATAATGTTATGTCTTAAAACTTATTTTTTTGTCGGCAAGTGTGATGAAAAACATTGTATGCATCACGGTCGGCAAGCGGAATACTAACTCGAGTCATAATAACACTCTCATTAGTACTTCCGTACTTACATCCCTTGATGCACAATGTACTATTAATAAACCTATTTAGAATAATCGACGACGAAATGTCGAACTGAGTCGATTGCTTAATAATTTATAATTTATAATATAAACGGAACTACCTCTTTAAATGAGTTGATATAGAAAACAATTAGCCTTTTCTAATCTTTTATTATTTCAAACAGTGGACCTGTGCATAAGCGACAGTATAATACAGCTAAAAGATGGAATTGACTATTTACAAATCTAAAGCATCTTTTGCCATATTTACATACACCATACATTAAAATACATTCGTCCGGTAAATACACTTCGACATCTTCCAAAGTTTCGAAGAAAAGGTCCGATTGTATACTATCTGTCAAATGTTATCAACAATACAATACAATAACTCTTTATAGCACCTCAAAGACAAATACAAAACAAATAACAAAAATACATGTTTGAAAGAGGTAAACAAAAGGCGGTCTTATCGCTAAAGAGCGATCTCTTCCAGACAACCTTTGGGTAGAGGAGATAAGAAAGTAAATGTTGATAGTAGGTGGTGCAAAACTGAGAAAAATGGTCTGATGCTAAGGAATGTAAAAATAAACACAAAATACGAATAGGTATTATATAGATACACATATCAACGTTTGATATGTCACCGTCGATTATTCTAAATAGGTTTATTAGAAGAGATTGTGTACCTACACACTAACTTATGTTCACACTCATGCACTGGTACTTTATTTGTATGCCAGTAACGACTACTTCTGGAATAGTTTTTTTTTTGGCATGACGCACGATGATTTATGGAAATATCTTAATTTATGTATATAGTGGACATTAGTGGCTATGTTTGCATATTTTTTTTGTAGGTGTACCTCCGCGTAAAATAAAAAAAATATGGAAAAAAAAAAACAAAAACCCTTTTTTTATTATGAAAAATAAGGACAAGATGCAGATTAAAAATATGCATTTTGTAGTTTATTTTATTGTTATCAAACACAATTTTGTTTGGTTTGAACAGTTTACGAAATATGCCACTTTCAACGGCACCCTGTATATTTTACATTATCTTGAATAACTTTAAAACAAAAGAAGATCTAGAGTTGATATTAAGCATGGAGTATTCTTAGGTCCTGCTAGTACACCACCTAAAATATTGACCTCATCCGTGGGGAAAGGCACCTCTTGTTCGGTAAGGCTGCTAAACCCTTTGCTATCAATAAAACAAAGAATCATGACTCTAGGTTGAACCACTATTTTTATATAAATCTTGAATTTGCGACTTCCAAAATGCACAAGTTGAGAAAATTGCATTTAAAGTTTATAATGCCAAAAAACGCACTTCTACTTCGAAGTTACATAATGAAGGGTATATTTATAATCTTTGGAAGTTAAATAATTATGATAAAGGTTAATTGTTTAAAAATACATGTCTATTATTTATATTTCAAAGGTTGAACATGCAAGGGCGAAAGAAATACGAAAGTGTTCATTATACCCAATTCATAATATAATGAGATTAAAACTGTTACTTTCTCATCGTAGTTACATATTCTAAGGCCTTTTGGGATAATTGAATAAAATAAATTCCATAATTAACAATAAATTTAATAATTACCGCACTTCTTAATATTTACAAAAAAGTTCACTTATAAAATTAAAAATCAACAAAATTATTTGTATATCTATGATATATTATATAACATAATTTAACTATATTTAGCTTAGTGTGCCACAATGGTGTCATCGAGATAACGTTAAAGCATTTTTTTAAATCAATAAAGTTTAGTGACTCGGTCGATACTTTTGTATGGAAACGTAACTACCTTGTCACGGCATTTACTAAACTTCAGTAACTTAAATGTAAAGGCACTATTTTAGTACCTATAATGCAAAAAAAATATTTGTAACAAAATGTTATTTGGTATAATTATTGCAGAAATCAATATATTTTTATTTATAAAAAGTTCTGTTTTAGTCGTGTAAACCATACAATTTTACATTTTACTAAACTGGGTACCTTGTCACGATAAGTCATTATCTTAAAGAAATAGATTAAAATAAAACTAGGATAAAATACCCAATTATATACATAACTGCACCTACTTTATGATCTATTTTAAGTCTTTGATCTTTTAATCAATATTATAATACCTATTAATTATACACGTCAAACAACTAAAATCACAGCGCAAGTTTCCATTGACTAAATTCGAGATCAACAATAAAATTATTGGCCGTGTGGTGACGGCAGAAAAAATACATTTGTCAGCACCCCAACTCCTCCTGCGGGTGTCGTAAGAGTCGACTAAGGGATTGAAGTGTCACTGACCATACTTGATTATAGATTGATGATGGGCAGCAGCGTCATCATTGTGGACACATTACTGCGATCGCCAATCCGCTTACCCAGCGTGGCGATTATGGGCATTTACCTCCTAATGCGTCTATAGGCATAGTTTATAGGAGAGGCCTACGTCCAGCAGTGGACTATCATAGATTGATGATGATGATGATTATGATGATGAATACAATTATTACCTATATTAATAGAGAAACACCTCGTGACGTGTCCTTGTTGTGGTTTTAGTAGGAGAAATATACTTCGCTACCCGGCCCTTCGCTAGCTCTCCGGCTTTGATTGGCAAACGTATTTTAAATTAATGTAAATAGTTATAATTCTACGGTCAATACAAGAGATACGTAAATAAGTTTAACCCATATATGCCCAGAACTAGTTATTGAGACGAACTCTATGATGTATAGGATACAGTTTATTTTCAATGGGTCGATATCGGGCATACATGGGTTAATGTCTTCTTATAAAAAACATTTGACAAATTTTATTTGTTTTATGATTTCAATAATTTTGCTATAGGCCGATCTATGTTAGAAAGAGGCATTTGACTACCCGCGACGGATATATTGACAAAATTATTCAAATTTTAAACGCTTTTAAGACATAGCTTGACAAGGTACCCTGAGTACTAAACTTTATAGTCTGAGAAATATACTAAAAAAACATAATTTTACTGATATTCTTGTACACACGCGTTCCGTAGGATGTAAATAATCCAATTATAGCACAAACCCATTTTGGCACTTTTTCACCCGCTTCGACAAAACCTCATGTAACTCTGTAACTAAATGCCGTGACTAGGTAAGTACCTTTCCCTGTGCGCAGCCACTAATATTGATGTCCTGATTGTCACTACACTTAAAATGCCGTCTTTCATTTAGCCCAATTGGATGATTATCATGCTGACAAAATTATACAATGCAAATAATGGCGTCGTTACACTTAAAATAATCCGTTTCAAGAACAAAAAGAAAAGCAACACTTAAAGTAAAACGACACTATGGCTTATTTTTTACACAGTCATATCACTGCGGATGTTTGGTAAAACTGTCATTAACAATTAAGTACTACTTGTCATCTTACAAAATATTTGCAAATTTTCAGTCAAAATTGATGTTGCGGATAGGTACGTTATTTAACTTAGTGTTGTGGTATTGTTTAAGTGTGCGTGAGTAGTAACGAGAAGAAGAAATTTAATGCTTTTGTGGTTAGATCGTTTACATGTGTGCTACCTCGTCCCCCTCGGAAATTGGCAGAATGTTTTCTTAGGAAATTTCTAGTGACACCGACTCCATACCAAATCCTCTAAGTTTTAAAGACATTAAATTGGATTTAAGTTTATAAATAAAAAAAAATATTTAACCTGTTTGAAGTATAAATCACATTTTAAAGGAGATGAAATAGGATGTCAAACGCTGTATGAAAACCTTGTCGTGCGCCGGAAAATTAACATTGCTATTTAATTATTTGCATATTTATCCTCCTGACACCCTAAATCTGAATAACACACAAACTACATGTTTTGTGATGTTTTGTGATGCACTGAAACAAATGTTTTTAAATATTATTGGACGAAGGTAATTAACATAATTGATATAAGGGTACGCTTTGTACATTATAAAGGACATCAGGGTGTTATGCATGAAAAGGCAAGGCATATGAATTAAACAAAATGTAAAAAAAAAACATTTTATTTCACAGAATATGTACCTACTTAAAAGCATATGTAATAATAATATTTTGTTGTCTGTTTTTCGCAAAATACATAATAGTCCTAAAATCACATAATCAAAAAAGTTCTTATCATTAAGAATGTAATAATATATAATATAAACAATAAATATAATAATTAAAAAATTAAAAAACACGACTGCCGTTTTAAGCGGTCTGAAAAGTAACAAATAATTCCTTCTTCAGGTTAATTCTTGTGAGCGTGTCTAAGTAATAAGACGAGCGCCTATTATGTAGACACGCTCACAAGAATTAACCTGAAGAAGGAATTATTTGTTACTTTCAGTTCGCTTAAAACGGCAGTCGTGTTTTTTAATTTTTTAATTATTTTATTTATTTGAAACCTTTTAGTGAATCTGATGATTCCTTAAAGTTGGACATAATTTCAAAAACCGATTCTGCAGAGGGCCGAAGCTTCGCTCCGGGGGCCCGAGAAGTTCCAATCCCGCTAATTTTGGGCGAAGCCGAAGGGCACGTCGCGTGAGGGCTGGAGCATTACCGGAACCAATGTAAATCTATTTCGAGTGAGTCCGCAGGGCGAGCTTCAGGGTGGAAGGCCGAAAGCCGAGCCCGACACCGGACCGGGCTCAAGCGCGGCGAAATTTAAAGCGAGGCCGAAGGCCGAGCTGCGAGAAAATTGGGCTACCATGCTTCTTCAAGCACCCCAGCATCTAAATAAACCGATATCTGTGTAGGGCCCAAGACACAACGGGCGAGTCCACGCGGTCCTCACAACCGTTCCTCTGAACTATTATCGAAATCGAATAATCGAACCAGAGGGCCCAAGCCCAACGGTTCGCTTCGAACTCCAGCGAGGACTGAAAGCCGAGCTCCGCGTAAGGCCAACGGCCAAAAACGGCAGCCAGAGGGCCGCCAGCTTTGCAAGGCCGAAGGCCGAGCCGCCAAAGCCCAGCACTACCATTAAATAATTAACAATTAACATTAAAGTATTAACGTATCTCCATATTTCTTTAAATATTTAGCGTAAGCGCCAGCCATTTCCTAAATTATAACGGTGGTCGCAGTCAGTACCTAATTGTCAAATAGATCTCACAAAAGTTAAAACAAATCAGATAAACATAATTTCAATAGGATAAGTACCTAATTAAAAAGATAGGTAAAACATACTTTATAAATACTCTATTCGTTTTTGTGCCTTCCTGAAAAACCGTTATTAACACAACTGACGATAATACGAGTATTACCCAGAAGTATATACAATTATACATGCGGCTTGAATCCAATTAGAATTCCCGATACTCTATTTGCTACAAAGGTTTTCCGTTTATTAGGATGGCTATTGAGCCAGACGAGGACGATTGTTGAATCAGTCCACAGTTCCAGACATGAATGTTGCCGTTCCAGAGAATTAGCAGAGCATATTCATATGCTCTGCTAATTCAACTAACGATCTATCTAGAGCCGTACTCCTGAGTACTGCTCCACATAGCTCAAGCCTAGGTATAGAAATACATATGTCTAATTGGCGCAACTCTTGTTTTAGCCGATATGAATCCGACATCGATATCTTGTGTTTTGTGTTCCATATATTACTCGGGCGTGTACAAGACCGACAAATGCAATTTTACACGTCACAAAATCTACGGAGTTCTATTCATATCATGTTATGTAAATGTGATCCTATACACCTGGGAAAGTGATTTTTTGTTAATAATATTATTTCTACACGATACGTTCATGTACTAAATTAATTATTTGAAACACTAGTACCTCATGGCCAAGGCTACACAGCTGATCAACTTTACTGTGTGCCGGAAAATAGACAATTAATTATCATCATCATCATCATCATATCAGCCGAAAGACGTCCACTGCTGAACATAGGCCTCCCCCAAAGATTGCCACAATGACCGGTCCTGCGCCACCCGCGCGTAGAACCGATGGCCGTTGGGGCGGGAAGGTTCTTGAGTGGCGGCCACGTACCGGAAGGCGTAGCGTGGGTAGGCCCCCACAAGGTGGACCGATGACCTGGTGAAGGTCGCAGGAGTCCGCTGGATGCGGGTGGGTGGCGCAATTAATTATTAAACGACTGCCAAAGGAGAGTACATCAACATGGTATAATTGCCCAAAAACCTTCTGTAATCGTAGTATTATTGTCATACGAGCTATTTTTAAGCACTAAATTGAGGTGGGCAATGTTGACCAAACTCGAGATTTTTTTGCCCGCCCTCTAAAATGACAAAAAAAGTGTTCTATAAAAATGACGATCTAAAATTTTTTTCTTCATGTGAGCCGATGCGTATGATTAGTTGATTACCGGTGAACGAACATAAACATGGAAACCGCCCTTGAGAACATTGCCATTCAAATTATCGGGACTATTAGCACACAAACACAAATACACCCACATTGAAATAAAGCGATACGTTTACAGACTCGAATGAAAAATAGAGAGAACTAAATTATAGTCATCTCTATTGCACTAATATGAATAGTTAAGTGTAAGCGAAATGCATATAACGTCAACAAATACCAATCAGCAACAAGATTTCGCTAATAACCTTCATGCAATGATTGCTACTCATAACTGGCAACCTAGACGTTTGCGGGTATTTAAAAATATTGTGATATGGATAGGTTTATACCGTAAATTAAAGAGCCGGTCACGTAATTCACTATAAAAATAATTAATATAATTGTTTGCAGTATAAATATACAAAATATACCCAGTCTTAAAATGTAGTAATGATATATTATAAAACAAAGTAACACAATGTAAGGGAATATTTATTTATTTATTAATTTAAACTTTACTGCACTAAAGTAAAACTTACGGTACAACAGGATCAGGCAGACTTAACACCATGAGGTATACTCTACCAGTCATCACCTTGCGGCAAAGTAGAGGAAATTAGAGGCGGAGCAAATATATAAATCTAAAAAAATTGGTGTATAATTAATTAATTATTATTCGTTGTTGTGTAATAAGAAGAAGAGAAGATTTATTGTAAAGTATAATTTCTTCAAATTGAACAATGTGGTCATGCGTTAGTTTAGTTTAGGAAAACGAAAAACCCAAAACGTTATAATAAACATTAATTACTATAGGTAAATAAGAATCTGATGGCATTTTTAAAAGTGAAAAAATAGACGTTTTCATAAAACAACAGTCAACTGATGAGTACAAATCGGTTAGGTACAGTACAAATCAGTGTGGCGGTCTTATTAAGCTGCGTAAACCCCTTTTTAGACAAGTAAAAGTCTTCATCTTTGAAATGAAGAGAACCAATTATAGATCTTTTGCTAGGCATCCAATCATTTTCTCGTCTCTCTAATCGGACACTTTTTACCCATTAGTCTCTACGAACAGCATCTTGCGGTAATCTGAATGGAAAAATTTAAATGCGATGTAAAATGAAAATATTAAATTTAGTTATAAATTTGAGAACTTCGTACCTACTTTTGCATAGGTAATAGGTAGTTCAAACCCATGAAAGTGAAAAAGTAATTTATTAAAATGTAATATATTGAAATCAAATCTCAGTTAATAAAAAAAACTTATTTCATTGGGCATAACGATATCCCTATAGTATACTACCATTTTAAAACGTCATATGCTATTGTAAAATTGTATGGACTTACGACGTTTTAGTTTAGAACGGTAGTATAGAAAAAAGTCATACATATTATTATATTTATATTCAAAATTACCGAAGTTATCTATTTACTAACACGTGAAAAGTAATTCCCCTGTCCTTAGAATTACTATAACTGTTTTTACATCAGCCTACAGCACATGAAGTCCTTTTTAATTAGTTTTTACCGTTATTTATAGAAACGCATTCAGACGTCCGCCAAGTACTGTCAACTCGGCCAGGCTGAAAGAGCTCCAGGAGTCGTTTTTTAGGAACGCCCACTCAAGAGTAGTTTGCGTTGGGTCATAATTGCACGGACAGGATGTTTCCATGGTTTATGTGCGTTCACTGATGATTACAATGCACATGCTGAGCAGAAAAACTTAAGGTTTCATATAATTTTTTTGAGATATTTTAGAATTTCTGAAAAAAGCAGGCAATGTTGGCTAGTTTCACGATAGCAAATTATAGAGCCGGGGCCCTGTTTGCCAAAGCTATCATGGTGTACATGACGTTGATACAAAGGTCGTAAGCGCCGTACGCTTTAACACAAAACCCGCGTTCTTATCACCAACTCGCGCTCCAGCTTATTTCGAATAGAAAGAAGGTAGCGTACGGAAACGTTGTCAATAGCACAGAATATATAATAAAAAAAATAGGCAGGTCCTTAAAAGGGACCACAAAGTGCCCCAGATATTAATTATGATTAGGTACTTATTATGAAAGCCATCGAGATAAGAACAAAATATCTTGGAGTAAATAATTTCAAATACATTGATTATTTCGTTGGATTTTTACACGATTGCCAAAAGGAGAGTACATATAATATGTGTTCAGCCCCTATGTATGTTTCATATTTTCTTTAAACGCGCAGATCTTCGTGACCACTTTATCGTTTTTAATAGTGTAATGTAAGGTATCGTTAGAATCCTCGTGAAGTCCCGGGTAACATAGGATATGTGACGTCACGTTTAAAACGATATGGCGGCCTAAAAAATCAATATTATCTAACCAAAAAAAATTAATATGAAAGAAACCTATCGAGTTTGAAATCAAAATGAAGAGCTTAAAACAACGATTACGAATATGTATAGAAGTTATATCATCATCATCATCATCATCTCAGCCATTGGACGTCCACTGCTGAACATAGGCCTCCCCTCTGGACCTCCACGATAAGTTATATGTTTGTTACTTGTTCTAGAAAAGCCAGATTCATTAAAATACAATTAAAGCGCAAAGAATAATTTGTCATTTAAATGCTATGATTTGGATATCAAATTAAAGCATTTTGTATGCAGATTGTAAATATACAGGGTGATTCCGGGGTCGTGGAGCAAGAGTGATCAGGGTACTAGGGACGGTCACGCTGAACAACTTTCACTATGGAGACAACCAAGTAATCGCGAAATAAAATCTCCTAATTATGAGTTAATTGATACTTAACCATCAATTAAGGCTCAATTGGCCCTTGGCTCGCTTGTTTACACATTCGAAGTAACTTAGACGACTACAAAACATACGGACAAACCCATCAAAGACCAACGCGCAGACGGCACCTGCTAATGCCCCCGCGCCGGCGCCTAGCTAAAGCCCGCGCGGCACTCAGCGTTTTCGGGACTCACATATACAGGGCGTCCCACGGCGATGCCACATGGAGGGAAAGTAACTTAAATATCATAAATAGCGTATTTTGCTGAAAGAAGACTTTATTTTATTTTGAAAATTAAATAATACTGCATTTAAAAAAATCCAAAAAAAATTTTGCTTTTTCTAGGCATCGAACCTACTTTAAAACAAAAAAAAAATTTTTCGTAATTTTATTCTGTCATTCGAAAGAATAGATAAAAAATAACAATTTTTCTTAAGAAACATAGTATCTAAAACTAAAAGAATAACCAAAAAAGTTTGGTTCAAATTTGTAAAAAAATTGTAGTTGGTTCGATTTCCGGGTGAAGCAAGTAATTTTTTGAAAAACTTTGAATGCAACTTTACTAAGTCTTAAAAATAAAATGAAGTCTTCTTTCAGCAAAATACGCTATCTATGATATTTAAGGTACTTTCCCTCCATGTGGCATCGCCGTGGGACGCCCTGTATAATTGTGTTCCTGAACACATAAAAAAACAGTCCAGTGATGCACTATTCACAAAAAAACTGAAGGCGCTACTCCTTGACCTTGCGTGCTACACGGTAAATGAGTTTATGCAACAACCCAGTCAGTGACCACACACACCACACTTCACAGGATGGTGTAGGTATGTAAATAATAATTATAATTAATTTAACTTTCATGTTTCAAATTGTGTATTTTAATTTAGTATTGACATGTAAATGAGATGTACGTTTACCAATAAAAAATCTGAATCTGAATCTGAATCTGAATTAACTCATAATTAGGAGATTTTTTTTCGCGATTTCTTGGTTGTCTCCATAGTGAAAGTTGTTCAGCGTGACCGTCCCTAGTACCCTGATCACTCCTGCTCCACGACCCCGGAATCACCCTGTATATACAAGTTAGGTATATGTTTAAGTATATGGTTGAAAAGAAAACTCGAAATGTTCTACATCGCACTATTGAAGTTTTTCTTCAATGCCTAAACCGTGACAGGACTGTCACCATTGACACATCTTCTTGAACGCTAAGTGTGTATGAAACAGATACATTGTATGTACGCGCTTGTGGTCAAGGGGTAAAATGCACAGCTGCTACGCAGCGGTCGTGGGTTCAATCCCCGGCTCGTACCGATGAGTTTTTCAAATAAAACTTATATACGATATTATATCGTTTGATATACAGTAGGTACCGGTCAAAAGTTTAAGTTCACTCTATGATTTCGATACAAAATAGACTTTCGGGCGATATATTTATTTTTCAATGTAAAATTTAAAGAGCTTGTTAATATTAATTTCCCATAGAATCTGAACAATTTTATACATTGGATCTGATAATAGGCTACTTGACTCATATCAAATTTAGTGCAAAATAATATTATTTTCTGTAGTATTTATTGAAAAGATCAATATTTTTCGATTACGGTGTATTAAAAGTGTTTGATGGGTACATATTTTTTATTGAAAAATTTGTTTTATTTTTTTTATTTCGTACTCTGAAAACGGTGTCGGCCATGATGTGACGTCATAGGATCTTAAACTAACTTCATGTCGAATCTTATACGAGTGAAATTCGCCATGGACATGTAGGCATGTAGCTTTGCTGTGACATTGACATAACATAAGTGACATGTCAAATGTTTGTTTTCGGTTTGAGTGACGTCACAACCACAGATAATCTAAGCATTAACATGGCTAGTATCGTTTTCGCGCGGTAACAAAAGTTTAAATTTTAAGTTATCATTTTGTGGTTTTCTAGGTCGTGAAAAAATATATTTATATTTTTTTTTCGTTAATCAGATATTGATTAATAATATAAGACAAACTTTAAAAATGGGTCAAGTAGCCTATAATAAGCAAGTGAAGTTATCATATTTTGAAAGCTGCCACAGCTGCCACAGTTGTCCGAACTGTTCGAAAGTAACGGTTAATTAATAAGAAATAGCTCAATAATCAGTCATAATTATATTAGTTGGAAACAAGTGTCGACGTCAATGCTGGACAAATGATAAGCCCAAACAGCCGATTTCGTATTAAAATCGTGGTGCGAGCTTAACATTTTGTCCATTACTGTACACAAAGTGCTTTAAGGTATGGTAAGGTAGTGCGAATAACTTTGCGAAGAAATTCAAGGATGTAGGTATGAGAAGTTCTCAACAAGTGTTGGGCCAGCGTTAAGGAGAATGGCCAGAATACAATATCAAAAAGTAACGTACGACATGATTCGCATATCAGAGGTGTAACGGTTGGGAGTCTATAACACGAGTGAAAGTCCGGAAAAAGCACTAAACTGATATAGGTAGGTATTGTCTTTTAAAAATAAGAAAGTAGGTACACATGTAAAAAAATGAGCGCAAGAGACGTGCGGCGGTCACGGAATTTAGATCGGCACCAACCTCGGGTATCTTCGGAAATGCATAGATGCAATGGATGCACCCCGACCTCCCGCACCCCTCTCACCTCTAACAAACACGTTATAGATATAGGTAAATTTTGCGTCTTGAACCTTACGGCCTTCTCGCCGAGGGCTTCTTTTGGAATGCTGTCAAGTACCGCCTGATTATTGCTCATGAAATTTCGTATTTCAAAGTTTCCTTCTTGGTGAATAGTTTTCACTTCTCGTATTAATTTGTTAGCGGTGTCTACATCTGGCACGCTGTCTATCCAATCATCCATATAATGCTGCTTATATATAGCTTCTGTGGCTGATGGGTATGAGGACTCGAAACGTCGGGCATTTTTATTCTTAATAAATTGGGCAATAAAGGGCGAACAGACAGCACCAAATACTAAAGACGACATTACGTATGTTTTAACTGGGTCTTCTGTTTCCTTTCTATATAGAAATCGAAAAGCATTCTGATCTTCGGGTTTTATTTTTATGCGCAGAAACATGTCCTTAACCTCCTGAGGCCTGGTGACGTCACTTACTTCAACCGAATTTTAACTTTGACACTATATCTATAAAGTCAAAATGTTATGTAATATATATATGACACAGGGCCTCACGAGGTTAATGTCACCAGATATGGCAATCGGGTGCTCACGGAATCGAAGCATTATACCGAAGAGTGACATAAGTAGGTCGGGCCCTTTTAATAGATAGTCATTTAATGAAAAACCGTTGACTGTAGCTGCCCCATCAAAAACAAGACGAAGTTTTGATTTATTCGGGTTATCCACTCCGAAATGTCCTAAGTACCAAGTTTTTGGTGTAATTTCAGTATCGAGTAATTCATGCGCGTAATCGTTTTGAAACAAGTGGTGAAAGCGCTCCATGTATCTGTGTTTGAATGTACTATTCTTCGCCATTTTCTGTTCGACATTCTTTAATCGTGACATTGCCATTGGAAAGGAATCAGGCATCACACATTTCTCGTCCTTCCAGGGTAGGCCGACATGCCACTTGCCATCAACTAGAGTAGAAGATTGCTCCAATAGTTCACGAGCGCGTTCATCTTCGCTGTTCAGCCGCGGTTTGGTAGAAATTCCCATCGAATCCACTGCGAAGTTACGGCGAACTTCTTCGTGCAAGTTGTTAAGCAATCGGTTATTCTCGATGACATCATCGTTGTTGTCATATTTCGTCATATGCAGAGAGGTAAACAATGTACTCGATGATGATGTCATATGCGAAGGCACCCTCCCGTGTATACAATAACCGAGCGGAGTCCGAGTTGCATATGGTTCGTCAATATTCCCACATACAATTTCTAGGGGCAACATTAAATGATAATTATCCTGCCCGATGAGCATTTCCGGTTTGCAATGTCCATAGTTCAAATAGTTCTTTACACTTTTCAGATGAGCAAATTTTTCACAATTAACTAAGTTCATATTCTGTTTAGGTATATTAAGTTCATTCACACCGCGCGCCGTAAACGTAAACAATTTTTTCTCACTATTCGATATTGTAACGTCTATCAGCTGCGCTTCGCACACTAACTCAGTATTGTTCCACGCACCACGCATACGCATGCACTCGCGCCGTCCCTGCAGGCCGGCCCGCGCGGCCAGACCCGTGCTTATCATTGAAACACTTGAGCCGTCATCGAGAATAGCGGTCGTGTTAATAAT
Organism: Thaumatotibia leucotreta; assembly: GCA_025490895.1. Taxonomy (NCBI): domain Eukaryota; kingdom Metazoa; phylum Arthropoda; class Insecta; order Lepidoptera; family Tortricidae; genus Thaumatotibia; species Thaumatotibia leucotreta. Next base: position 34,816 of record JALPQI010003263.1, read on the forward strand.
TGTCCCATTAGGTCCGTGTATGTTTATTGGCACGACTTTTAATAGCACTATACACGCGGATTTAGAGTCAACATGAGTAACAATTTGAGTCTCTGTAACACTTGTTTCTGGGGGTTCTTCGATCACGGGGTTATTACTTTGTTGACGATTAGTAGGTATAAAATGCAATAAGCGATGATACGCCTCGCCGCAGTTATCAACATCGCACGCAGGCGCCGGGCACGGCACAGCTGTCTATCGTGATGACGTAATAGACACTTATAACATAGTCCAGTCCTCTTCACATAACTCCAGCGATCTTTTCTTAGAGATTTTTTAAATTTCTTGCAATCTGTGAGATTATGATTCGAGCCATGACAATATCGACACTTTGTCTGACTGTGTTCACTCTGTAGTAATACTGTTTTAGGTATAAGAGCATTGTCGGTGTATTTACGTCGATAATTCTCCTTTTGTGTATTTATTAACGCCACACTGCACGTGGATATTTTAACGGCCTCTTCGTTTAGAAAATCTGAGAGTTGATCGAGTCTAGTCGTAGTACTTACAGTGTTGTGTGAATATCTGTAGTCCGCCCATTTAGACAACAGGATAGTAGGCAGTTTAGATAACACAACGGTGATTAGACTCGAGTCTTCGAGGTGATTTTCACGGCCAAGTGCGAGTAGGTACAGCGGCGACATAATTTTTAATTTTATTCGAAAACATAACTATATCCTTATGGTATTCTGATGACACTGGACTTATTTTCTTTATTTCATATCTTATACGCGACAAAATTCCATCTGGGTTGCCGAACTGCAGTTCTAATGCAGACATTAATGTTTTAGGAGAGGTAGCCGTGATGAGCAGTGCCTGGACCGCATCTTTGGCTGCGCCACGAAGACACTTTCGTAGACGCCACAAGTTCTCCGAATCACTGAATTGACACAAACGAGTAGATTCTTCATATGCCATCTTGAATTGCAGCCATTCCATTGCATCACCAGTAAACAATGGCAAATCCTTGGGTGTGCTGATTCGACTTAGGAGCTTGAAGTTCTGTTTTTCGTGCACGTTAGTGGAAAGTAAATCTTTGAGAACATTGGCGAGTTGGTGAATTGGGCCGTCCGTGCCGGCGTCGTTTTGTGACGCTGGCGGGCACGGCAAGCCTGGTCCCACTAGACCATCGTTCCTTTCAGTGGCTGGCCGTGACTCCAATTCAAGCTGGCTTTGTTCCACCCATTTTGCTACTTCACTGCGTTTGGAAACTGAACCGGACTCCGATGGTTGTGGACTGTAGTCGTTATTAAATTCCGCTATTTCAGCTTCTAAACGCTTGTCAATTAACTCCATCCTAATTCGAGCTTTCTCTTCCGCCGCTTCTAACTCCAGCTTCTTCCTGCGCACCTCCACAGAAGGTGTAGAAGATCTCTTTGTTTTCGACACACTGACTGCACGTATGGATTTTCGAGTCACCGTTTTAATGGAACTCGCGATCACCAACGTAGAATCCATTATTTGTTTTCGTGATGTCGAAGGGTCCTTCTGCTCTTCTTCAGATAATTTCAGGTCCTGTGGCGGCTGGGGCATAATGGATCCGCTGGCTTCTTTCTCGGTGTTACCCTCCGATTCCAGTTGTTCGCGCTTAGTAGCACCGCGTGTTTTAATTTTAGACATTTTAGGCGTATAGAACATTCACGATCTGGTTCGAAGACCACTTTTGTAACGGTTGGGAGTCTATAACACGAGTGAAAGTCCGGAAAAAGCACTAATCTGATATATTGTCTTTTAAATCGGATAGTAGGTACACATATAAAAAAATGAGCGCAAGAGACGTGCGGCGGTCACGGAATTTAGATCGGCACCAACCTCGGGTATCTTCGGAAATGCATAGATGCAATGCAATGGATGCACCCCGACCTCCCGCACCCCTCTCACCTCTAACAAACACGTTATAGATATAGGTAAATTTTGCGTCGCGAACAAGAGGAATGTCCCTAAAATACAATCACAATAGCAATTGAGGCCAAATAAAATTGCTATACGTGTTGTATCATGCGCATCAAATTTAAAACTTGAAATATCTTAACATTAAATGTCTCGTATCGTGTACGAGACATTTAATTTGGGGCCGGTTTTTTTCATCCAAAATATGAGCCTACTATTTCGACACATGATAGGTACAACAACGTCAATAGAAAACAAGCTTAGTCAGACATATGGTGCTGGAGATGAAAACTAAAGGGGGTGGCAAGGTTTTGACCGTTCTGCCGTTGACTTTTGGTCAGATCAGGGTCGGGTTTGGCCTTATCGTCATATATTTTGCGCAGGGGAATTGGTATGAATGAAGGTAGGTTTGCCTGGAAACTTGAGTCTCACGCAGCTCGCAGGCAAGCGCGCTGTGTGGCCGCGCTCCAGGCCTCCGGCCCTACGCGGATCACGGCTTTCAGCCTCCGCATTTTCTCGAAACGATTTTTTCTTTCGTTCGTTTTAATGCTACACTTTTCCATTGTATAGCGAAGGAGCGCTGGGCTCTGGATAGCTTGGCCTTCGGACGCACTTGCAAGACGGCGCCCCTTTAGGGGACACTTCGGGCCTTCGGTCCAACGCGGAGCTCGGTTTACAGCCTTCGCAGGTTGTGGAAACGATGGTCGGGTCTACGGATCTCCGATTCGTTTTCATGTTACACTATTCCATCACGTAGTGCGGTAGCGCTGGGCTCTGGCTTCGATTACAACTACAACTTTTATAATACAAATACAATACAATTTTAATATTTATATACAATCGAATTCGTCATTTATGGGAATGACTCTATTAAGAGATTTTAATATCTCGCACAGTAATATATCTGAACTGCAATATAATTCTTTAGCCTACGTTAACAATATTCGAACAATTGACCTTTCAAATAATCAATTGAGAATGTTTGATGTGAATACTACTGACTTAAGATATCTTAAAACCTAACTGCTTAATAACAATTTGCTAGAAATCATTTCTGATACATTATTTGATGGACTTAGCGTTTTAAATACGGCTGTTTTGTCGCACAATCACATTCATATATGGGTAAGGCCGCGGATTTTGACGAATGTGACACAGATATAACATTAAAATAAATACGTTACGTTACCATAAAACGCAACAAAAGTTACTATAAAGCTCAGCTCATACTGGTATGAACTTTGAATAAATAAAGGTCGTAAAAAAACATATTTTTATCGCTAATTACTTGTTTTAATCAAATATAAAAATCAACCCATATAATATAATTTCTCATACTTAGTAATTACTTAAATTAACAGTATTTACAAATGTTTTAATGCCATAATCTTTGGAACTAAATAAAGTAAAATAAATCACCATAAATGCTTAAATGGAAAATGAACTGTTATTAATTAACACTAATAAACGCGTTAATAATTAAACTGTATTTCATTAGCCCTAGGGGGGTAAAATTACCCACTGGAAAAAGATAATTACTTCTAAAAACGCAAATCAAAATACCTAAATAACAAAATAATTTGATTTGTTTCGCAAACACTTGTTACAGTATGCTGTCATTCAAAATCTAATAAATCTCATTTAAATTAGTAAATTTCTGTGTCCACTTCCCTCTATCACATATTTTCGTTACGTAACATAAAAAATACGTTACGTTTTGTAAAAATGTAACGTATTCGTAACATAAGTGTAACGTATATTTGAAAAAAGGTTGATTATCTTGGTAAATAATTGCAATCTGAACATAATAGTACATGCTACTGACGTTTAAAACTAAACCCTTTCGTATGAAAAAACAGCCGTTTAATAATAATCACTACTTACCGTGAAAATCACACTACCACTTTAGACGTGTTTTGCTAAAACTTTCGCCGCGTGCACTGTGACAACCATTTTTTAACGAATTAATGGGAGTGAGTGTGCTTATGGATGTCGCCCTACTAGAATAAGAGTTCCTAGTGTCGATAAACAAATTTCTACCAACATTGGCTTAAATATTACCTTAAAAAGCGTTACGAAAGTATCGTAACGTAAGTTTGGAATTGGTGACCCAAAAAGTAAAGGGAAAGAAAACAGTAAAATTGTTCACATATCATAAGTCCTTAATGAACGAAGCAATCGTTTATCATTATAATTTGGTTTAAAAACAAACATTTAATGCTGACAAGTCTAATAATATAAAAAAAAAGGTTTTAAGTACTCGTAGTCGAAAAAATTAGGTACTCGACTTTCGTTACGTTTTTGGCAGAAATATTTATTTATAAATTTTAAATAAAGAGCTAAATTAGCTATTTCATTTGATTACATGTAACTGAGCATAGGGGAATATTTTAAAATTGATCAGAGTTCTCCAGATGTTATCAGTTTTTTTTTATGAGCAAGACAAATTTTAAGCTCCGAATTCGTCAAAATCCGCGGCCTTACCCATACACAAAGAAGTGTTTTACTCCTTGCAGGATATTCGTAATTTGGATTTGTCTTATAACCCACAATTGGTATTTCATGTATCGTTCGTAGATAAAGCCCAAAATCTAGTTAATTTACTTATTTCGGGAACTAAAACCGAGGTGATTTTTGACAAAGTAAATGATATAACTTTAAATAAGTTAGAAATGGCCTACTAAAATATTCAAAACATAACCAACTTAAAGTTATATAAATTGAAACGTTTAGAAACGTTAGTGTTAAATAATAACGTAGCTTCAAAGTTGGAAGTTGGTGCTCTATCTAATTTGACGTCACTAAGACAGTTGGATCTAAGCTACAACGATTTAATTGATGATCAAACGAACTTACCAAGTGAAGTTCGATCACAATTATGTGAGCAACTTCATTCGACGCGATTTAAGGTTTACATATTGTAGCAGCGCCCCACGCATCAGCCTTGCACGGTGTTTAAAGGTTTTTTTTTTTTTTTTTATGTTAGCAACACTAAAAACATTCCCACTATCTTTCACCCCCTCTATCGGGGTTCCATAGTCGGCTCACTGACTGCCTCGTTCGAATCATTTTGTTTACAGTATTAATGTTGAGAATTTATTTCACTTTTTGTTATAAGTGGGTAGGGTGACGTTAGACAAAACTGTCCTTTAATATTGAGGGTGGGTTGTTATAAATCGCGTCGAATGAAGTTGCTCACATAATTGTGATCGAACTTCACTTGGTAAGTTCGTTTGATCATCAATTATATTTCACAACTTCATTCTTTGCGATTTAAGGTTTACATATTGTAGGATGTTCAGAGCACAAATGTGAAATAAATCTCAAACGCAGAGACGAAACGTAAAATAAACAGTAAAGGTACTCTCAGAACAGCAAATCTTTTATTAGGTAAGTTTAAAATAAACTAAAGAGTTTTAATTCTTATTTTGATTTAGGTATTTAACATTATGCTAATCATGGTTATTATAAAATTTATGAATTATTTTTATTTTACAGGTTTTTTGACGATGACGACAAATATCTTAGCAAATTGATAGCAATCATCTACAATTTCATTATTATGAAATTAGGCAAAAATAAAGAAAAAATCGCTTCAACTGGCAATTTTGCGTATGATGTCTACACTGACAACGAACTTGTTGGCTATACCAACATAGAAGTGGCAGAATGCCTAGTGCTATACTGTGCAGTGAACATAATATGTGTTGATACCACTATTGTGAAATCCAGCGACTCAATATTTGCGATGAGTCTTTGGCATATGTTTTTTTTTTTTTTTTTTGTAACTGCTAAATAAAGTGTCTATGTTGAAACCGCAAAGTGAATCAGTTATTATTTTAGTACGTCTGTATACATTGAGATGACAAAGTTCTGGTTTCTCGTCAAAAAATGGAAGTTAATATCGGTTGTGTACAATTCCGCCGAGAATTTTTATTATAAATTTCGGAAGTAGTTGTACTTCTGTGTGTGTGTCAATATTTTGTGTTCGGATCAATATAAAGATTTGTACGCAGTGTGCGGTAGCCAGGGCCAATAAAATAAGTGTTTCTATATCTTCATTAGGCCATTTACGTGTCAAAAAATTTAGCATCTCGCTAGAATGTGTTTTTTCCAATAATGACAGCGCATATCTATAATTATTAATAGTTCCATATTTTGAATCAAATATTTGGATGGAGTTGTATGGATTCTGAAACCAATAACTTTTCAAAGAATGGAAGCCAGGGTTGTGTTGGCCAATGCATTTTTAAAATGAAGTCTGTTAATTAAAGCGAATGAAGGAAATGCATAAAAAGTTTTAAGTTTCTGCTGGAAAAGCGTTACTTTATTATTATATTTTTATTGTAAAAGCGTATTTGAGGCAATATTGTTTTTAATCGGCTTGCAAATAAATCTACTTCCGTTTCAACAAGTATTTGTTTTATTTGTTTATAGGCATAATTTCCTAACTCCCATCCAGTCGCTAAATTATCTACGAGATAATTGATCAGCGTGTATATTTTTCTTAGTGTTTATGTATGAAGCAAAAAACATAATTTCACAATTGTATACACGGTGGAATTTAATCGGTGAACAGGAACCCATTTTTCTAATTCAGTAATCGATGGCGGTCACGTTTATGTAGTACTTAAGTGGAACCAAGTTTTTTTAGCATAATTTTTTTTATGTTGAAATTAAAATTTATTGTCACCCTACTAATAGTTTAGTCTGAAAAGTTTAATACCTCTTTTCAAACTATCAGCCATAGAAATTTAAAACATAAATGAGCAATAACCACTCATTAATTTTTGCGATAGACTCTATTCCTATGTAAAATAAGAGCGATGCATGGCTGATAGTTTGAAAAGAGGTATTAAACTTTTCAGACTAAACCATTAGTAGGGTGACAATAAATTTTAATTAAAGTTTAATTTCAACATAAAAATTTGTTATGCTAAAAAAAAACTTGGTTCCACTTAAGTACTACATAAACGTGACCGCCATCGATTACTGAATTAGAAAAATGGGTTCCTGTTCACCGATTAAATTCCACCGTGTATATTGTGGGCAAAAACATTTTTAAGCCAAAAACGCTACTTTTAATTTCAAATTATTAATGTGACATCTTAGTTCCGTATCTTTCCAATAACAGTGTGCTTCTTTACCAACGTTGAAAGCTCCCCAGCCAGTAGTGGAAGCATTAGAAAATAATAATTATTGCTTGAATCTGATTTTAACCTGAAGGGATTACATTTTAGTTATGTCCACCACATTTGCAGAGGTACGATGACTAATTAATTTTGCGATATTCCGTAATTTATACTTTATTAACTTCTGACGACGGGACGGTAGTCTTAATTGCATATAATATGTTTCGAATTGAATATAAATAACAAGATATTAAATAACTCTTTGCATTCAAGGTATTCATAAACTAGTTTTAGAATCCTTGTAAATATGTACGGTGATAATGATTAAACCATCGCTAAACAATTAAATTCATATAAAATATCCAACATAAATTGGAGATAATATTTTCCGTGTGGTTCGTAAATGGGTATTAAATAATACGCATCTTATAAGTCTAATGGAGACACATGTAACAATTATTTTTTATTAATTTTGAAGCTGTGTGGTAATCTTCCATTTGAAAATGTGGTGGTTTTTACAAATGTATTCATACATTTTAAATTTAATATATCAATATTATTAACAGGAAGAGTACAATGTCACGTCATCTGTTAGCATATTTTAGTAAGTATTAAATACGTGTAACAGAAGATCCAGCAAGGAATTTGTTGGTGTGATGGCGTTGATTTAACACTTTGAGCGCGGGAAACTCTCGAGGGGAGTTCTCTGTGGGAGGTCAATTTTTGCTAAAAAGCGGAAAAAATCACGGGATCGGCTATGAGCGTAGCGCGTAGCACTCGTCCGCAATGAAATTGTTAACAGTTTATTAATAGACATTTTGTAATCAAGTTTTTCTTGTTCATATTTAGATTATTAGGTAGAAATAGGAGGTGATAATGATAAAATAGATATCTCTTGACCCTCCATGATAAAATAACGGGATCACTAGTTGACCAGGACCCTGATTTCTGACCAGGAGCGAGAGGAGTGCAGCAGACGTCCAGTGTATTTTACCTCGTGTGTTATTGTTTCTGCTCGTATATGCGAGGCGTGCGCACGCGCTCGCGGCCCCTGCGGTAGCAGGCGCTGTGTAGCTGGCGGCGGGCGACGGCGCCGGCGCGGGCAGCGCTGCGGCACGATGGCGCCCTGCATCCGGCGAGGGATATGTCGTGTTCCGATGCAGAGTGTTGTAGTTTACATGACCTCTCTGACGGCGGTGTCTATTCTTCATGATGAAATTTTCTTTATTAAATAAATTATACAGTTAATGTGTATCTTTCTTTTAAATGTACTAACGGTCTACGCTTTAGCTTATTAGTCTCGCTCTGCATTATTTACAGTAACTTATCCTTTAAATTTGCATTTATTGCAGAAATGCCAAAATTCCTTCTCGTTTTTGTCTGTATAAAATGAGAATCGCATAGAACACGACATGCGTCGCTTATAGGTTTTAGAAGGGGTATGACTAGAAGGTGGCAATTGGCCATATATGACCTTCTTCAGCTAGTTTGTCCAGTCAATTGACGATTTCCTCGTCCAATTTTATTTCCTCGAGCGAGAACAGTGTGCATTCAGTGGGTACATTCTGGTGCCGATGACCGGTTGACGTGTCAGGTTGAAAAGATGTCGTGCGTACAGAATCTGGGCTGGGCTGTGCTGATGGTGCTCGTGTGATGATCCCAAAATTGGAGATACAGGCGTACATAGCTAAATTGTTAGCTAGTTTGGCGTAACAGTACCTTTGTATGGTTACCCTTTAAACGTGACAGTAACAGCCCCATTTGGCACTACGCATACGATTAAGTTTTCCTTTTGTTTCTATTTTTAGCATCAAATAGACATTTTTCATTTAATTTCATCAGCGTTGTAGAAACTGGACCTTGCTGAAATTCCGCGGTAGCTACATATTCGGACAGTATCTGCCCGATTTGGCAGTAACGCATCAGTGTTGCAGAAACTCTGCGTTGCCGAAACTGGGCCTTGCGTTGTAGAAAACTGCGTTGTAGAAATTCAGCGTCAGCTATTGTTAGCTAGCTTGGTGTAACAGTACCTTTCTATGGTTACTGGTTTAGTCTTAAAACATGAGTAGCATGACAGTATCTGCCCGGTTTGGCAGTAACGTATCAGCGTTGCAGAAAACTCTGCGTTGCAGAAACTCGGCCTTGCGTTGTAGAAATTCAGCATCAGCTATTGTTAGCTAGCTTGGCGTCGACGTTGTTAGAAACTCGACGTTGAAGAAAACTCGGTGGCGTTGCATATATTCGGCTTTAGCTATTGCTAGCTAGCTTGGCGTAACAGTACCTTTGGGCTACTTGTTACCCTTTATGCATGACAGTATCTGCCCTGTTAGCAGTAACGTATCAGCGTTGTAAATATTCTGCGTTGCAGCAACTCGGCGTTGCAGAAACTCGACGTTGAAGAAAACTCGACGTTGAAGAAAACTCGGCGTTGAAGAAAACTCGGCGTTGCATATATTCGGCGTTAGCTATTGTTAGCTAGCTTGGCGTAACAGTACCTTTGTGCTACTTGTTACTCTTTAAGCATGACAGTATCTGCCCTGGTAGCAGTAACGTATCAGCGTTGTAAATATTCTGCGTTGCAGAAAACTCGACGTTGAAGACTTTAAGCATGACAGTATCTGCCCTGTTAGCAGTAACGTATCAGCATTGTAAATATTCTGCGTTGCAGAAAACTCGACGTTGAAGACTTTAAGCATGACAGTATCTGCCCTGTTAGCAGTAACGTATCAGCATTGTAAATATTCTGCGTTGCAGAAAACTCGACGTTGGAGACTTTAAGCATGACAGTATCTGCCCTGTTAGCAGTAACGTATCAGCATTGTAAATATTCTGCGTTGCAGAAAACTCGACGTTGAAGACTTTAAGCATGACAGTATCTGCCCTGTTAGCAGTAACGTATCAGCATTGTAAATATTCTGCGTTGCAGAAAACTCGACGTTGAAGACTTTAAGCATGACAGTATCTGCCCTGTTAGCAGTAACGTATCAGCATTGTAAATATTCTGCGTTGCAGAAAACTCGACGTTGGAGACTTTAAGCATGACAGTATCTGCCCTGTTAGCAGTAACGTATCAGCGTTGCAGAAACTCTGCGTTGTAAAAACTCGGCGTTGAAGATAACTCGGCGTTGAAGAAAATTCGGCGTGTTGCTTGACGTGCGAAGGCTTGAGCACGGAAACGTTGAATGATTCGAACGAGGCAGTCAGTGAGCCGACTATGGAACCCCGATAGAGGGGGTGAAAGATAGTGGGAATGTTTTTAGTGTTGCTGACATAAAAAAAAAAAAAAAAAAAACCTTTAAACACCGTGCAAGGCTGATGCGTGGGGCGCTGCTACAATATGTAAACCTTAAATCGCAAAGAATGAAGTTGTGAAATATAATATATTATTATATTCAACCCGGAGTTTTCAAAGACAATACCTATTTGAGGTTATTAAACATATCCTAAAATATTGGAAATTAATTACGGAATGTTCCGAGGCCTTCTTTACGTAGAAGTGATAGATTTGTCGTACAACAACATTAAAAGTTTACATAGATCAAGATTTTACGATATCGAGCACTTGAATACTCTCATAGTGGATAACAATGACATTGACTTCATTTCCGATGAAGAGTTCGTAGGAACTGGTTTATCTAAACTAAGTATTGGAGGTATATAATCCGTCACCATGTGACATTTTGGTCATTATCGAGAAAAAGAGCTATGACATTAGCATAACATCGAAAATAAACGATTTTATATAAATTGATTATATCGTCGACCGTAGGTTCAATTAGGGTAAGGGACCAAATCCGACTTTACAGGAGAGCCCAACAAAGTTTTTTTTTCTGCTTATTCGCTCATAACTTTTATTGTATTTGACCTTTTCTGGCTCCGATTTCACGCGTATTCTTATATTTTGGTGCTCTTTCCGCACCAAAATATAATTAGTAGCAAATAGTATTTATTTACGTAGACTAAATAATAAGGAAAATTGGTGTCCGTTACTCTTATGTGTTTCATTGCTAACGTCGATTACACTCGTAGCGATTTTTGTCATGTCCCTTACGCTAATTTGACTTCGATTTACAGATTCAATATCTTAAAAAAAAATAAAGTAAGGGTATTTTTATGTTTTTTTTTATTAAAGCAAAATAGTGTAAGATAGTGTATTTGTGAAAATATGCTACGTGAGTTTTAGTGTAACGATGATCCGTTTTGAAAAATAAGAAAAAAACAAGTTATTTTGTCTAAATGTGTATAGGAAATTGAAGTCCTATTGTTTGTGTGGTTTACTTGAAATGTCTTATTCCCTAACCTGTACCTACGCTAAGTTTTTTCTTGGAATGAATCAAAGTTATTTTCGTAATAATATTTATTTCTTGCCAAAAATTAACAAAGATACATACATAAAGCTGATCAGAATCTCGTTTGAGTATTCAGGTAAAACGTAAGTTATTATGTTTGATAGTTTTACCACACAGTAATTATCTAAAAATAATTATGACAGAAAGAAACCAAAATAATGTACTTTTTCTTTTTTAACAGATCTTTACCAGTTAAATATAACATACTTAAAATAATTGACAGTCTTAACACAAATAATAATCATTTTTATCATTCATAACACAAATTATAATATACTTTTTTAACAGGTTTTAACTTGGATTATTTCAATTAACTGGTATAAATGAGAATAATATTAAGTCGCATATGTAATTCGTACACTAAGTAAAAGACGGGAAATCTATCTCGCTGCGACATACTGTCGCACCAATCATGTTCTAAGCGTGCAGGAGAATATACCCATAAAAACCAGAGACATAAAAAAGTGACTTAAATAGTTCGATTGTGAACTAGAGTACAATACAATACAAAACTCCTTATTGCACACATCACACGTTATAAAGATCAAAAATTCACAAAACAAAAGAAATATAAAAAATAGATATCACAAAAGGCGGCCTTATCGCTAAAATGCGATCTCTTCCAGACAATCTTTGGGTAGTGGAGACACGATTACAAAAATGTAGGTAGTAGGTGGTGCAGAAAACCTATCGAGAGTACCTATCGATATTCTAATTGTTCTGTGGTACCGGTACGACTTTAAGCTTAACCAAAACGTCCCGCAGACTGATAATAATTACGACTAAAAAGAACAGATGAAGGCAAATCTGAACCTAAAGGAAAATTTCCCTTGTTAATTTTCCTTTACAACCAATATAAATCCAGCATAGAAAACAATATTCACATTTACTCATCATGGCTGCATTGAAATATTTAAAGACTACCCTCTTTCTTCTATTCATCGTGGCTGTTGTCAGCCAAGCTGAAAAGCGTGCACCAAGTTGCGATAACACGTGCGGGTCAGAGGGAGACAAACCGGGGCATTGTTGTCAGCAAGAGGGGTACTCGGGCTTCAGCCGCTGCGATAGTCAACAGATATACTGCGAGGACACGATGCGTGGGGGTGACATGGCTTGTACGCAATGTACGCCCCCCAAAAACATGGCCTTGAAAAATTCGACTATGAGTAACGTGGTCTCTAATATGATAATGTTTCCCGATCGAAGAATTCTGTATGACAAACGATATCAATAATCATTAAAAAAAAACCGACTTCAACCGATATCTCCAAGATCCCATAATCAGACCCCAACTTGATGCCAACGGGACTAACTCGGTTTATTCTGAAGTCGGTTAAAAATTTATTTATGGAAATCGGTTGACGTGGTATCGAGTTATTCATTCAATTGTCGTGCACAATGCACATGCTCAATGCCAATTAAGACTTATAATTGTCAGAACTGGACCAAATTATAATGGTACCATCAGCTTTCGAATAAAAAAAGAACCATCGAAATCGCAAACAGTTGTATTTAGAACCTCCTCCTTTTTTAAAGTCGGTTGAAAACATTACAATTCCATTTTATAATTTACTTAATGAACTTTGTTATCGGAAGCCTTGGATAAGAAATGATGCCAAAGTAAAGAGTTGGAAGAAATTACTTCATATTTTATTATTACCTATTAGTACAGATTTTGTTTATATAATTTTTATTCATAATATTAGGTGTGAATTTTTCAAAAGTCTTCGATATTATAAGTACTTGTATGGTTTCTAATTTTTAATAAATGAATAAATAAATAAATAAATATTTTTTTTGGACATCTTTACACAAATCGACCTAGTCCCACGGTAAGCTCAATCAAGGCTTGTGATGTGGGTACCAGGCGACGATATATATAATAGATAGATACATATAGATACTTAAATACATAGACAGCCATGACCAAGGAACAAATATTTGTGATAACATACACAAATAAATGCCCTCGCCGGGATTCGAACCCGGAACCTCCAGCTTCGTAGGCAGGGTCACTACCAACTAGGCTACGGAGGCTGATGAATAAGCATGTATGGAATAAAAATGGCGTATCATCGGGAAATAAATGGTGAAATTGATTTTAGTTTGTATATTTTGAATACTGCGCAGAACACCCCTTTAGTTAGGATAATTTTTTGTTCATGCCTTGTCGCGATTCTACACAATATATACATCTGAACTTGATCACTTATGTCTGCGACCAATAATTATATAACATGGACGTTTAACGTGTTCAATGTGCCAAGATGGGCAGGACATAGCGCTTTTTTTAACACCGCGCATATTTCGGCGCAACATTTTTGACAAATGTTTATAGAATATGGCCAATCAAAACATTGATGGACCAATCACAACTATTTTTAAATGGCGGTTTAAGTTTTTATAGGTTGACATGGAAATTAAATACCTACCGTGAATACCGTGATGCATTGAAGAGGTGGTGACATTTTTCAAGTAAAATTCAGGACCGTTTTTGAAAGGCAATTTAGTATGGCATGCGGCCATGTTTTATTTGTTCGTAGACTTGTGTAATGATTTCAACAAAGTCTTTCTAGCAGCAACTCTGCACAACATGGTCAAAGTCAACGCAAACTTTTTTTTATTCAAATAAGCATAGCAAAAGCACTTTTGAATGTACTTCCAGTTTTAAAGCTAGACTACTTCGGGTTCGAATCCCAGCGAGGGCATTATTTGTGTCTCTGTTTATCACAAATATTTGTTCCTTGGTCATGGCTGTCTACTCGTATGTATTTAAGTATCTATAATAATATTAAATTATTCATTCATTCTGTCAAAGAAATATTCTGTCAAGTAAAAAGTTTAAACATAACTTACAAAAAAATAGCGTAACGCACACATCGTATAAATTACTATGCGAGCAAAATAAAGTAAGGAACAATTATTTCAATATACACGCAATCACTTTAGGGTATCGGCAAAATATTTTTTTTCGATTCCAAAATTATTAGCGTAATAACACTTTTGTTATTTTCTCATCAAAAATAAATCGTGTAAGGGTCGGTGTTCTGCCTTTTCTCCGAACTTTTTTTGCCCGAATTTCATTTGCCAACCAACATTTCGCCGATGGTTCACTTTGACAACCAACTATTAGCAATGCCGCGGCAGCGGCCGGCGAAGCGCCAGAACCGACTGTTTTGTTATTCCCTCGGTAATGCGATCCCTCACCGGTTTTGTCGGTTTCGACTTTTTATTGTATAACATTTATATAAAAGCCTATGTAAGCTGCTATTAAAAAACAAAAACATACCTGTATAGAATTCACCCCAAATGGAAGTTACATCCTTGTAAAGTAAATTTATCACACTATACCAAAAAAAAAAATTGGTAATAATTAGTTAACTAAATGTATATTATACCAACTTAACCATAAACCACATGAAAATATGTATTACAAAAAGTTCCAATAAAAAACCAAGCCCAAAGATTCAATTGCCAACCATTTAGTTGGGAAATGAGACAATTTTATAAAATGCAATTGGAACATGATCATTCGGCGAAATGACTTTATGCGAAAAGTTGGTTGCGATGTAGGTAATATTCGTACAAACAATTTTCGGAGATGATTTAGAGAACCGTAAGGGTCATTCCCTAAGTGCAAGGCCCGTTACCTTGTTTAAATTCGGTTGCTTACGTACATTACACTAATTCTTAGTAGCTGTGTAGAATTTTTTTCTAATTACTTTATCTTTTGGAGCTATTTTGATCCGGTACACCCTAAAAAAAAATAGGGTAAGGAACATTTTTTCAAAGCTAGAATTTTTTTATATACACCATTCGAAAGAGCGTAAAATTCTGAACAAAACTGTATACTTAACTCATTTTCGCCATTTTGTCCCTTACCCTACCTACGGTCGACGATATACAGATAGTTGAACATGGTGTTACGAAGGTTATTAAAAGTGAAGATTTTATAGATTTAACTTGTTTTTCACTTATATAAATTATTCAAATAAAAACGTTTGAGTTGGCTGAATAGCACAATCTATTACCATTAAATTATGAAAGTAAGTTTTTAGAGCTAAAAAAACACCTTTTGTCCGTCAAAAATGTTCATTGTCAAAGCTTTATCTCATAACTATAACACGACCGTCGCGTTCGAAAAAAAGTATTCAACTGGTCACTGTAAACTTGCCCTTACTAATGAGTGACCCTTTGATTGGTTAGGGGGTGTGGCTAGGCCGACGGACAATGATGACTCACTGCATTCTTACGACGAACGTACTGTAGCTATTTTGTTTATCATCATTTATTTTTTCGCAACTGTATTGAAAAACGTCGTTCGATGCACGTGCGGAAATACCTTCCGCACTAGCATCGAAATGTACTATTTCCTAACTAGTGCAAAAACGTAAACTTTGCGCACGCTTCGCGTGCGTAAATTTCTGTTTTTGAGGCACTTGTTATGAAAAAAGTCGTTCGATTCACGCGTAAAATAGTACATTACGACACAAGTGCAAAAAATATGAAATTCGAAACGAGTGGCGATGTTTTAAAACACGACCGACAGGGAGTGTTTAAAATCGACATGAGTTACGAATTTCGTTTTTGCACGTGTCTCGTACGACGTTTTTTAGTGCAGATGGCCCTCCGACGTTTTGAACCTGTCGTAAAATGTTACACTTCTCGCACTAGAGCCTAAAAAAGGCACCATCTGCACTAAAAACTTCTGTTTTAACTCGGGTGATTGTCGCCCTCGTTTCACTCGGGCTCCAACTTTCACCCTAATCGAAAAAAGTGTTTTTGCACTTGTACCGAAATGTACTATTTCTTGACTGTTTTGCGTCCGCAAAGTTAGTTTTTGTGAACTAGTGCTTTTTACTTTTCCAATCTTTTTAAATCAAGTTGTGTTCCATTTCACGACTGCATACTAAAAAGTTTTAAGGTATTTCGCCTTACCAAGACGTAATAAATCTAAAAACCTACTGCTACTGCAAAACGATTAAAAATATTGATATTTCATATTTTATTGTTACTTCCTCATCATATATATATTATTTTATAAATATTGAATATTGAAAAATATTTGTGAGATCGGAACGGTCTCGAACCGCCTGTCAAACTAGAGGCGTTTTTCTTAACTGCAAGCATTTTTATTAAGTATCTAAAACAATAATTTGTTTTTGTTTTTATACAATTTAAATATTTATATACACAGATAGTCGAACATGGTGTTATGGCCTGTCCAACGGTCTAAGGGCCAAAAGCCATAAAGATAAGGTAATTAGTCATCGATTGTTACAAGACCGTAAGTGATTACTTACATTATACAAAAATCTGACTTCACTGTTTGTACTAAGGTTCAATATTTAATGACATCGCTATATTCGCTACTATTTGCAAGATTAACAAGTGCAATAAAAAAACATTAGGTAGGATTATAAAGTTACAATTTACAATTTTGTTGTTTGCCTCTCTTTCTAGCCAATAAGTGCGTGCGTTAGACAGGCAAACAGCGAAATTGTAAAATGTAACTTTACAAAACGCGACCCTGTATTTCGTATTCAAATTCAATAGCTAGTATAAAATATTTAGGTTTTAAGGACTTGTAGTCGAAAATAAATTCGACTTTCGTTATTGTCCGAAATATTTATTTATAAATTTTAAATAAAGTGCTAAATTAGCTATTTCTGTTGCCAGCGGGGAGACCTTTGTTCAGCAGTGGACGTCATGCGGCTGGGATGATGATGATTTTTAATGCCTTGCTACATTTTTGACAACCCTATGCAGATGTAAAGATATCTTTTGTTTAAGAAACACAAAAAGGAATATAAAGTTTAGTACTAGGGTGTTCGGGATGAAAATCACTCGTTTGTATTTCGACTTGTCACCTTTTGAAATTAAAATGCCAATGTAAACATTTTTATGGCTTTTGGCTCTTAGACCATTGGACAGGCTATACGAAGGTTATTAAAAGTGAAGATATTTTATAGATTTTACTTGTTTTTTAATTATAAATTATGTATTTTCCAATAAAAACGTTTGAATTGGCTGAATAGCAAAATTTATTAGAGCTAAAAAAAAAACCTTTTGTTGAAAAACGTCGTTCGATACATGTGCGGAAATACCTTCCGCACTAGCATCGAAATGTACTATTTCAATTCAGTTGCTCAAAAAAGGTGTTTTTCTTTGCTGTTTTGCGTGCGCAAAGTCAGTTTTTGCGAACTAGTGTTTTTTACTTTTCCAATCTTTTTAAATCAAGTTGTGTTTCATTTCACGACTGCATACTAAAAAGTTTTAAGGTATTTTGCTTTACCAAGACGTAATAAAACTAAAAACCTACTGCTAATGCAAAACGATTAAAAATATTTATTATTCATATTTTATTCTTAGTTTCTCATCATATATTTTTTTTAATATTGAATATTGAAAAACATTTGTGAGAACGGAACGGACTCGAACCGCCTGTCAAACTAGAGGCGTTTTTCTTATTATCTGCAAGAATGTTTATTAAGTATCTAAAGGCAACAATTTGTTTTTGTTTTTATACAATTTAAACACAGATACACAGATAGATAAAACACACACAGATATTTATACACAGATAGTCGAACATGGTGTTACGAAAAGGTTATTCAAAGTGAATATTTGTAGATTTAACTTGTTTCTTACTTGTAAATTATGTATTATCAAATAAAAACGTTTGAGTTGGCTGAATAGCAATAGCACATTTCGTTTCAAGTGTAAAAAAATTTTTTTTCGACGACGGTGAAAGTTGGAGCCCGAGTGAAACGAGGGCGTAGTATAAGTGGGTCTGTATGACAGTAGTAAATATGCGCAATCGGAGATCACAGTGATGTTTAATTGATCAATTCTCATTGGTGACTTAGGAGTAACTCTTAGAGTAGAGACTCCTAAGTCACCAATGAGAATTGACCAATGTTATGACACACACACAAGCATCTACCAGGCCGGCAAGGCGGTGGCTAACTGACAGGTTACTGCTGGTGCCCTGTTCGTTGCAGCCGCGATATGGGCTCCACTTTTCAATTACTATTTAGGTGGGGTGGAGCCACTTTGTGTGGCAATAAAAAAACTTTTTAACACAAAAATTATGACGTTAAATTTTGTTTTCATTTAAGGTCTTTAATTATGTTATGAAGATACATTTTTTTTAATCGATCCTTACCCAGGGTGGGGATTATGGGTTATGGGCATTACCTCTGCTTAACGCGTCCATACGCATACGTGATAGATAGAAGCATACATTCAGCAATGGACTAGACATTACACTATTGACAAGACAAATTTAGTTTATTTTTCTAATCATAAATCCAAATGTAAAACCATAAAAGTACATTACAAGGACCAATATCTTAATAACAGCGATGAAGTAAACTTCTTAGGAATAACTATTGATAAATTTTGCAACTAGAAAGCACAGATCACAAATATATGTAACAAACTTAATAAATTTGTTTTTGCGTTGAAACGGTTAAGAAGCATAGCAGGGGAGCAATCTGCTTTACTTGCTTATCACGGTTATGTATCATCTGTGCTTCGATATGGTATCTTAATTTGGGGAAACTCAAAGATGTTAACAAAGTTTTCTTAATACAAAAGAGATGTATTCGTGCGGTATGTGGATTTGGTCCATTTGAACCATGTAGGCCTTTATTTGAAAAATTAAATGTAATGACACTCACAGCCATGTATATTTTTGAACACGCTAATTTTGTAAGGCAAAATCCTGATTTATATGATAGGCCTATTTATAATCCGAATTTACGTGATAGAGATATGTACACCCTTAAGCAACCAGTATCTAAGACAGCCTTATTTAGAAATAATTGTTTAATAATGTCAATCCGCATATGTAATCATCTTCCAATAGAATTGAGAATATTACCCACTAATTTATTTTTGACAAAGCTTCGATTTTGGCTGGGAGAGAAACGATTTTTTTGTATAAATGAGTTTTTAAACGTGTAGATGAGGTGAAAATATTATTGTTTTTATTGTAATTTTTATATTTAATTTTTAATTATTTTAATTTTTATATTCAATTTTATATTATTAAATTGATGCATTATTATGTAGACATATTTTGTAAATAATTTGGGACATATCTGGAAACCATGTACGTAATTTTAAAATATTATATAAGAAATTATTTTGCATGCCAATGTTTTGGTGAATTGTGTTGTTGTGCTTACTATAAAAAAATCATCTAAATGTACCACAATTGTAGCAAATAAAAAACTTTGATTTTGACTTTGACCAAAATGGCTGAAAAATATGGGCAATACCTTCATACTGCGGGTAGTCCATCACATCGCACTGGCAGAACAGTAGGTACGTTCTTGCGTCCATACTTGACACCGAGCTCGTCGGATATCTGCTCGCCAATGTCAGAGTCGATGTCGCACAGTGACACCTGCGAGATACACCAATATTTCAGTAGGTACTTACCTACTTAATAGTGCAGTGTGCATCTAGGGAGGTAATTATTCGGTATTACTAATGAGCATCTGTTAGAAGTTCCACGACGTAGGCGGAGGATTTTCAATGTTTATTAGCGACCGTGAAGCGCGCAATGTTTTTCATCACATATTGCGTAAAAAAGTTAAGTTTTAATACGAAATACATTACATACCTATCGTAGGTACTGACATTTGTATAACTCCCTGGGGAATTTCACTTTTATAACTCCCGCCAATCCCGCCATGCAAGTAAGCAATTGCGTGCTTACTTGCATGGCGGGATGACGTATCGTAGACGATACGTTTCGACATTGTGTTTTAAATGGTTTCTTTATGTTAATTTACATTTGGATGAGATTCATTGTAGTTAATCATATTTCCTCGCGATAATGAGGGGAAAAAGGTTGTATTACACTTGGCGGCAAAGTTTGTTCAACGGTCGTGCCCTGAGACCTTTGCAATGCTCAAGATTCCAGTTTTTTGGAACCTTTGGCTGCCTTAGGTCTCAATATTGACACGACAGTTAAACAACAACATTGCCCCCTCGTATAATAAATAACTATTTCTTCACTGTTATTGGTATTATAAAATAATGAAGCGACGAATGTGTTCGTTCTGTGTAAAGAAAAATAAACATTGAAAAATACGAAAAAAGAACGAGCCATATTCTGATGGTTATGCCTAATTTCGCGCGCGTGACCGTTGTCTATTAAATCCCAAGTATGTGAGTTCAAATCCCAGTGCGAGTAAATGAAGGGTCAAAGGAAAAAACCGGTCCAGTGCTTAAAAAAATCAGGGCAAATTCACACTTTATTTTGTTGAAAGTAAGGTGGTTTTTCATTTTGTAATTTGAATTGACTAGACGTGTTCTTTCCGTGGACCCTTCAAATAGTTTTGTACATTTTATTTAGAACAAAACAATGTCTACAAAGACTAAGAGAACTGTATGCTATGATCATAAGAAAGTTTTTTTGAAATGTTCAAAGCGCGAAAATTAATTCGACATAAACTGTGTCTCTTGTACACGTAAAAAGTTTACTCTGCTGACTCCAGAAAACAAATTAAAATGAAAATGTAACACCTTGCCGTAACACCGTGATTAAAATTCCCGCTACCATGAGTATTGTGTAAATAGCAGAGAAAATAAAACCCTTATTCAAGAACATTTCCTAGACAAAAAAGACGATATTTAACAGCCAAAAAAAAATATCATTCAAAAATTAGTGGAAAATTAAGACCCTAGGAAACAACGCGATGTTTCAGGCACAGAAAAGAGCATAAATATGCCAAAAAACATTTCAAGTAGCGTTGGCGATATTATGGCTGTGGTAGAGCAACGCTTGGATGAGTATGCTAATGTCACGCGACGAAAGAAACAAGTTACGATACCTGAAAAACTAGCGGAACCTCAGCACAATTACACAGCCCAACAACACGAAGATTCATGTGTGGGAAATAATTTACGTTTTTCTGAAACTGTGCCACAGACGACCTCTGACGCAACAAAATTTTAAGTAACAATAGCAACAGCTTTGATATTCTTAACAAAAACTAGAAATCAAGAACTAATTAATATCTTCGAATTTGTTTCTAAATAGTACGGTCAAATCGTACATAATTTTACCCTAAACTCGCAAATCAAGTAGTATCGCTGCATTTTTGGTATGTTGTTTAGACACCATAGGACAGTATAAAACCATATTTTGCAAGCAAAAAAAAGTTGTGCGGCCATTTTTTAGTTTCTGATTTTTATTTAAAAAACCTTACCTTTTTTGATATCATACGTAAATAAACGTTTAAAGACTAATAAATTTCCAACAAGTTGAGCTAACATGCATTACCGTAGGTCTTATAGTTTCAGAGATTCGAGACTTTAAATAGTACCCCTTTTTGTAAACTAGATAAAATTTTGTGTTTTGCTAACGTTTTCGACTTAATATCGCCTCACCTAATTATGCTACGAAAAACATGCAATAATGACCTTATAGCGCACTTAATATTCTTTAATTTAAGGGTAAAATTAGGTCAGTGAACTTTGTAGTTGAAAGTATAAACCCGAAATTCCAAAGGCAGGAGGCCCGCTATCTAAGTTTTTCATACAAATCGCAAGTCGAGTTGCAAAGCTGCAATTTTGGTACATTATAAAGGCCTTATAGATATATACGAAAATGCATATTAAAAGAAAAACAAAAAAATAATTTGGGCATAGTTAGGACGTAAAAAACGTAAAAAAAATCGCACTTTTTTTAGTTTTTGACGTTTAACTAAAAATCTATTATCTTTTTGATACTGATTGCTATAAAACTAAGAAAAAACATTAAATTTGAAAGGATTTGAGCTACGTTGCATCACCGTAATTTATATATATTTTGAGATACGACATTTCATAAAGTGCCCTTTAATCAAAACATAAACAAATTTTAGGTTACGTTAAAGCTATTCACTAAATATTGGCAAAACGTTCGCGCTAAGAAAAAAAAGTAATTGTAGATAATAACTACATTAAATCGGCTGTCCCAGATCAAAGCCTAGTAAGTGTATTTAGCGAAATTTTACAGGAGAGGCAGATAAACATTTTGTTAAAAAAAACAGTAGCAGAGACCTTTATCTCACAAGACTTTGTCTTATATAAAGAAGTATAACTTGCTTTATAAGACAAACTATTGAAACTTAATATATGTATCTTTTTAGAATTTTTATGTGCCTTACTAACAACTGATTACAAAAAAATAATAGAAATGTTATGTCAATTAGAAAACTGAAACCTAGCAAGTGGTACAAAAATGGTAAATTTTACTGCTTGTAAGCAGTAAACTCTTAAAATATCAAATATAAAATCAAGCAAATGCTTACTTTGAAATCCGGATTAGGATTACCATTTTAAAAGGTAAAGGTAAAATTGTAGTATAGTGCATTGGGGTAATTTCAAACTACAGAAATTCTGCTCGGGTAATTTCGGAATGAATCTTTATTATGATAAAAATAACGGTGTGTTTTATGGTAATTTCAAATAAGACGACTTATGAAATGAATGCAAAGCACCCTATTTAATTGCAATCTAGGGGATTTCAATGATTTTGAAATTACTGACTACCAGTCCTTTCCCGCAGAGCTTCGCTACAAAGTACTTGCTAACAATTTACTACACATTAAAACTTCCCAAAAACATCATTCTAAGCCGATAAATGTCCACTGCTGGACATAGGCCTCCCCCAGTAGGGTCATTGCCATAACGAGTCATTTTATTTAAAGTTGTCTCGCACTTGTTTTTTGTTTTTGTAACTTTTAATATGATTTCCACTCAGTATCGCGAGCTCTTTCGATCCTGATAGGAGAAAAGTTTGGTATCATCTTCTGCTACGAGTGTATGCATGTGCAATAATTGTGCATACCATTCGAATATCACGTGTATAAACAGTACTACACACGCGACTATCGGCTTACCAGCGAAAATAAAAAAACGGCAATAAACATTCAATCAGCAATAAGTTTTTCAAAAACTGTTGTACGAAATATCATTTGATATTCACAAGTCTTTACGGTGAAGGAAAACATCGTGAGGAAACCTGCAGACACCTGCGAAGAAATTCCAGTGTGTATGTGAAGTCCCCAAAAACTACTGGACCAGCGTCGGGACCACGCAAAATAGGCACGTTTGATGTGGAGTTGTGGAAATAAATAGAAAGAAATGACAAACACAATATAATAGCTTGTTTTATTTATTGTTTTATCATTACCTTCGTCGTAATTTGAAGCTTCTGATAATTTGTCCAGGGTTCTTTCATAGAGAGACAACGGACAATACCGACAAATAATGCACGACCGTAATGATAGTGACGTTATGAATTATCCAAGATCCAATTTTGTTTATTATCAAATAGTGCAATTTTTTGGTCGGTTCTTTGTCGGTTAACAACCAAAACGCCCTATACCAATCGTCAGTAGAAACTAAAATGATTGTAAACAAAGCCTAAATAATTGCGTAATTCCATAATCGCGCACTTTTAGATCACAATATTGGTCTCGTCACCAACTTAAAACCTTTCAGCCTTGAGTTCACATACACTTTTAGTTAAAATCATTAATATTTTGGCCACTTTGATGACGCTGCTGCCCGTCATCGATCGTCGATAAATAAATGGTTAATATCAATTCAATTCCTCAGTCGACTCTTACGACACCCGCGGGGCGGTGACAAAAACCGCAGGCAGGGAGCGCGGGAGCGGCGACCATTAGAACGCAAACTTCACTCATTACTGAACTTGATAGGTTTTATTTATTGTTATATTTGAATTCCTTGTACGACCCTTCGCAAATTATTAAAATCAAAAACCTAGTAAGGGACAATTTCCATATTCAAAAACCTAGTGTGTTCCATTTACAAACTCAAAAACCTAGTATAGCATGCAGTTGCCAGGTTTTTGGACTTGAAAATGTTACTCACTAGGATTTTGAATATGTTGGTGGCATGTAAGAAATGCCCTTGCTAGGTTTGGTGGGTCTCGTAACTTTGATTCTAATTGAGATAGAAATACAGGTGTTTTTGCATTAGACGCAGCTCAGCATTTGGGGCAGATACATTAAAAAAACGTATTTTGACAAAAAATGTCCCTTGCTAGGTTTTGATTTGGGACAGCCGAAATTTGGAACAAATTGAGCCGATAACAATTACTGTAAGTCTTATAGTTGGGGGTATACGAGGCTTCAAAACATGCATTTATTTTCTTAACTTAATGAAGGGCACATTTTGTAATGTCTTATCTCTAAATCTATATAATTTAGAGTAATGCAAGGTAGCTCAAATCCTTTCAAATTTATATTCTTTCTAAGTTTTGTAGCAATAAGTATTAAAAAGATAATAGTTTTTTAATTAAACGTCAAAAAGTAAAAGAAGTCCGATATTTTTTTCAGTTTTTTTCGTCCTATGCCAAAATTCCTTTTTTGTTTTTCTTGTAATATGCATTTTTGTACGTCCTTATAGGGCCTATATAATATACTAAAATTGCAGCTTTGCAACACGACTTGCGATTTGTATGAAACACTTAGATAGCGGACCTCCTGCTTTATGAATTTCGCGTTTTTAGTTTCAATTATAAAGTTTACTGACCTGGTCATGTTTTTCGTTGCATAATTAGGTAAGGCGATATTAAACCAAAAACGTTAGCAAAACTCAACATTTTATCTAGTTTACAAAACAGGGTACTATTTGAAGTCTCGAATCTCTGAAACTATAAGACCTACGGTAATGCATGTTATCTCATCTTGTTACAAATTCATTCATCTTTAAACGTTACCTGATACATGTTGTCACAAAACGTAAGGCTTTTTTTATAAAAATCAGAAACTAAAAATAGACAGTAAATTTCACAGTTTTTCACGTATAACGCAGCTAGCACAACTTTTTTTTGCTTGCAAAATGTGGTTTTATACTGCCCTATGGTGTCTAAATAACGTACCAAAAATGCAGCTTTACTACATGTTTTGCGAGTTTAATGTACGATTTGACCGTACTAAAAAAAGAGGTTGGCACTTTGTTCGGCTTGGTCCTTACAATTTTATTTTACAAGGCGATCACTAATAGGAACATATCTTTTTGCAACCCAAGGGCCGCGATGCATCGTTTTCCACCCGTATCATAGATAAGATATCTTATAATTACGTTCATGGTGTGCTCACATACCCGCAGTGTTCACGTAATTTTATCAATAAGATTGGTAACGTGAGCCACATGCGAGCACAGCAGAGATGACAACGGAGTCGACAACAGTCACCGTGGCCGAATCGGCCGTGGGGAGTATTATTATTTATTATTAGATAAATAAACCCACTTTCAGAGCATGAGCAATGAAAAATTTATTTTAAGTTTAAAATAACAAAAATACGAATGTTCAAACAGAAAGTTGATCAACTAGCCCCGGTGTCCCCGGTGTGGCGCGATGTATAATATAAAAAACATTTAAATATTTGAATATATCGAAATCGAACATAATAAAAGAAAAAAGAAGTGAAAAATCAGATACAACTAAATGACCAGGGGCACTTTTGGTTTTTAGCGTCATTAATATATTATCAGTATCTATAAGTACAAAATATGATGGAATAGATATTTCTGCTAGCGAGCAAGTGGAAACGTCTAATGAATTTTCTGCAGCTAAATTTTTACCTATTTTTGCGTGAATCGCCCTACGCGATTCACTCACGCTGCCACTCTATCAGCCGCCCTTCGCGAACCACTCACGCTGTCACTCTATCAGCTGGAGGGCAGCAGGCCCGACGGCTCGCCCTACGCGAACCATTCACGCTGTCCCTCTTTCAGCTGAGGACCGCAGGCCCGACGGCTCGCCCTACGCGAACCACTCACACTGTCACTCTATCAGCTCGAGGGCCGCAGGCCCGACGGCCCGCCCTACGCGAACCACTCACGCTGTCACTCTATCAGCTAGAGGGCCGTAGGCCCGACGGATCGCCCTACGCGAACCACTCACGCTGTCACTCTATCAGATGGAGGGCCGCAGGCCCGACGGCTCGCCCTACGCGATTCACTTACGCTGTCACTCTATCAGCTGGAGGGCCGTAGGCCCGACAGCTCGCCCTACGCGAACCACTCACCCTGTCACTCTATGAGATGGAGGGCCACAGGCCCGACGGCTCACCCTACGCGATTCACTTACGCTGTTACTCTATCAGCTGGAGGGCCGTAGGCCCGACGGATCGCCCTACGCGAACCACTCACGCTGTCACTCTATCCGCTGGAGGGCCGCAGGCCCGACGGCTCACCCTACGCGATTCACTTACGCTGCCACTCTATCAGCTGGAGGGCCGTAGGCCCGACGGATCGCCCTACGCAAACCACTCACGCTGTAAGTCTATCAGCTGGAGGGCCGCAGGCCCGACAGCTTGTCCTACGCAAACCACTCACGCTGTCCCTCTAATAGCTGGAGGGCCGCAGGCCCGACGGCTCGTCCTACGCGAACCACTCACGCTGTCACTCTATCAGCTGGAGGGCCGTAGGCCCGACGGATCGCCCTACGCGAACCACTCACGCTGTTACTCTATCAGCTGGAGGGCCGCAGTCCCGACGGCTCGCCCTACGCGAACCACTCACGCTGTCACTCTATCAGATGGAGGACCGCAGGCCCGACGGCTCACCCTACGCGATTCCCTTACGCTGTCACTCTAACAGCTGGAGGGCCGTAGGCCCGACGGATCGCCCTACGCGATTCACTCATGCTGTCACTCTATTAGCTGGAGGGCCGCAGGCCCGACGACTTGCCCTACGCGAACCACTCACGCTGTCATTCTATTAGCTGGAGAGCCGCAGGCGCGACGGCTCGCCCTACGCGATCCACTAACACTGTCAGTCTATCAGCCGGAGGGACGCAGGCGCGACGGCTCGCCCTACGCGAATTACTCACGCTGTCACCCTATGAGTCTATCAGCCGGAGGGCCGCAGCAATGACATACGGTACTAAACCGTGGTCGTTTACAATGAGCCTCATAAGAAGGCTCAAAGTCACCCAAAGGGTAATGGAGAGGCCTATGCTAAGAGTCTCTCTGCGAGATGGGATTACAAATGAGACCATACGCAGCAGAACCAAAGTAATCGATATAGCTCTTCGAATCGCTAAACTGAAGTGGGCGGGGCTTGTCACGCGTGGATTGCGTGGAACCGATAGCCGTTGGGCGATAACGTTCTCGAGTGGCGGTCACGTACCGGAAGGCTCAGCGTGGGTAGGCCCCCCCACAAGGTGGACTCATGACCTGGTGAAGGTCGCTGGATGCGGGTATCACAGGGCCGGTCCTTGTGACAATCTTTGGGGGGGCCTATATTCACCAGTTAACGTCTTTCAGCTGATATGATGATGATGATGATAAATTAATCCGTATGGTTCTACCAAATATCTAAAGCAGTACTGCAAAATCTACATATCGCTAAACCTAGCGGTTGTGGCAGGCAGTAACACTGGAGTATCAGATTTGAGGAGTTGGATGTTAGTATTTAATTCGCATGTTTCTACTTAATATCTAAAGAACTTCTTTAAAATCAAGATATCGATAAAAGATAAACCTTGCGGTTATTATAGGCAGTACTACAGCATCAGGAGTGAGGAGTTGGAAGTCAAGATCAGGCTGTTAGTATTTGATTATGCCAAACATGCTATACTTTCATTTTCACGTGTCTAACACTCTCGGTAAAGGTAAGCAGTACGTCTGCAGCATCAGGCTTTGAGGATACAAGGATACAAACATTATAATATTGCATTGTCATGGGGACTTGATAAGAGTTCCAAATTTTATTGATTTCGGTGCAGTAGAAGTGGTCGAAAAGTCGATCACAAGATTTGAAGCATCGACGACAGTTGATACGCGGTGAAGTTAATAAAAACCGTTTAATAAAAAGAACCATAGTCAAAAAATATATGCAGATTTCTGACTCCTCTAAGAAACTAAGTACCAGCACTTTACCTGGCTGTTGTTGTTGTTGTTTAGCATGTTTCTGAACTTGCCTACAAAAAAATACCGTTAAAAAAACATTTCACAGAGTCCTGTTAGGTACGACTACGACGACGAGCGAAGCGAGGAGGAGTGTTAGGTGAAACTGCGACCATACAGCGCACAAGCAGAGCGAGCGAAGCGAGCGTGCCGCGTCAGCGGCCGGCGAGTGCCAGAACCGCCTCTTTTGTTATTCCCTCGGCATTGCGTTCCCTCATCAGTTTCATCTAAATTACTATTTAGAACCCGACTTTTAATTGTTTATCAACATTAATATAAAACCCCGTGTAAGCTGTTATTAAAAAACATAAACATACCTACATATATAAAATTCGCCCCAAACTATACCCAAAAACATTGGTTATTATTTAGTTAACTAAATGCCAGCTAAACCAAAAACCACTTGAAAATATGTATTATAAAAAGTTCCAATTAAAAACCAAGCCCAAAGATAGAATTGCCAACCATTTAGTTGGGTAATGAAACGTATGATCCAATTGGAACATGATCTTTCGGCGAAATGACTTTATGCAAAAAATTGGTTGCGATGTAATATTCGTACAAACAATTTTCGGAGATGATTTAGAGAACCGATATATCGGACATGATGATTTTTACACTACTCAAAACTATACTGAAATTGTAGTCTCACTAAGGCAGAAACATAAGAACATAAAAAACATACATTTAATACCTGTCACCCCCACATTCAAATTACATAAATATTGTAAATTGTTCCACAATAGAATTGAATTACTCAATAAATTATTATATGCAGATATATCTATGCTCCAATATGCATATTTATTAGATTCGTGCCTTAAATATTCGTATAATATGCTCCGGAAAAGAACAGGACACATAAATAATCAAGCTCTTTCAATTATTTTTAAAGACAGCATATTTTTATTTTAGATAAGATTTCCGTGTTTGTTGTGTTTATTTCATAATTTAAAATAAGTTTATACAATAAAGGTAATTAAAAGTCTCTTAGCATATTATTTTTCCGCTTAGTTACAGTAATACCTACCCCTCGCAACCTGGAAATATTTGAACTGACACCATGTACATACTCGTATAAGACTTAAAATCACCCATTCAAGATAAACTAAATCAAGATGTCATATTTTAAAGACAAACGGGTCTTAATCTCGTAAACTTACGTTTAATTATATCCTGACGTTTCGGGCATGACGTGAGTCTGCCTGCGACCACGGGTGTAACGTCATGCCTGAAACGTCAGGATACAATTAAACGTAAGTTTACGCGATTAAGACCCGTTTGTCTTTAAAATATGAGTGAGAATCGTGAAAGTTTAAATCAATATAGATCAAGATGTGTCCTGATTCCTTCCTCTTCTTCTTTAGGAAAGATTTACCCCCTTCCCATGACGCCGTAAGAATACACAGAAAAATAGTACAAAAGCTCACACTGAACTAGGTATTTTTGATCAAAATCTGTGCGGGGTTACAAATAAAAGAAAAAAACTGGAATTGTATTTCGATACACAAATTACCACACAAACAGTAGGTATGTTTGTATAACTGTGCATGTTTTAAACAAGATTTCTGCACCACTGTTTCATTTATCAGAACACAAGCTTGTCGCGTTTAATACTGGGACTAAAAAGAGGGGAGGTGGCACGTTAACGTATTCTACTGAACATACGAAGAACTTTAAATACCTAAAAACTTATACATACATAGACGAATGTTTGGAGTACTTTGGAAGTTTGTGGTGTAAAAGACAGCGACACAAATGTTTATGTTATCTGTTGCTTTTGCTACAGAAATCCAGTTGATATAATTATTTGTTGCGTCTTAATATTTGCAGCAGGTAATACTAATAGCGTGTAAGTGTAAAATTCAGCTTTACATTTTACGTTCACTAGCCATTTTAAATATCCGCACCACACACAAACTGTAAATATCATGTGACTGATCTGATTATTATTTCCACAAAATTTCCCAAGTGATAATCATTTATTATCAAAAATGTAGTAACATAAAGGATAATTTAAAAATAAATAAATAAATAGTTATCACGCAAGCACTGATGGAGATACTCGTATTAGCTACTCTGGTCAAGTAGAGGAAAGATTGGGTAGGGCTGCGCCATCGCTTAGGTCAAAGAAGTTTTTGAAGGAGTTAAATTTGTGGCGCGTCCCCCGAATACACATGCTTGTAGCACGGAGTATGGAAATTATTTATTAATTATAATTTTCGATCTAAGCCAGCCCATTACTACGCTGAAGGGTCTGTCCCAACGATCAGCGATTGCTTCGCCGAGATGTTTCACGAAGGCGGACATCTGAGGTGCGAATATCCCATCCACAAATGTTAAAATGTCGCATGCCGTTTTTCACAAGAGTTCAGATATTTTCGTTTCTTTTACTCTTCGGCGGATTTAAGTACGGCTGCTACCGGACGTGAGATGTAAGAGGGAGCATCAGTGTCTACGACACGGCTATCAAATAACGCCTCCCTCTGTGCATCCCAAACGCCACGGCAGCAAAAGTCTCCCCGAAGTCTGCAGTCACCTTCCGTGATGAGGGGTTCTTTGACTACATTCCCCCAGGCGTGCTGACATAGCTCACGAAATAGGTTCCGGATTTCGTTGTGACGGCGTGAAATTAATCCGTCAGTTTTACAGCAGAGAGCGTGGTCCACGGTAAAAACATCGTTGCCGCAGCTGACACATGATTTAGGCATGGAGATAGGTGTTCTGTGGTATCTTAGTGCCAATACGTCTCTGAATTCCATTGGGAATAGGTCAAAGTGGTCTTTTCTTGTAGGGGTAACCGAGTGCCAAGTAGACGATTAGTTTTCGTGAAAATTGAACGTTCGACTGCTCGTTTTTTGTTAGAAGAAAGCCGAGGAAGTTTGTCTAAAATAGAGTCCAAAGTTACATCATCTTGAGAATTTTTAATTTACCGGCATTCCTCTCTTGAATGTCCGAGGGATATGTGATGTTGAGTGAGGTCCAGTTCATTATTTTCAATTTAGGCGGATGAGAGGATTGAACAGCCATTTTTGGAGGTTTCATAATTTAAGTTTGTCATTTTAGAAAGTGCGACTGATTATTATTTTGACCATGACATTATTATTGAGAATCGGGTGTTGTTATTGAGAATGTGTGTACATTTGAAAATGTGTAATTGTAGCATTTAATCATTTAATATGTATTTTAATGTATGTATGTAGTTAGTTCGTGTACATATTTGTGTAGGTATATGTATATGTAGGG